>CAUYUJ010015982.1:597754-642754 GCA_963575745.1 Prorocentrum cordatum
ACAAAGAAACATGTGAATAGCAAGGTTTCTTTCGTGGTTTCCCTGGCTAAAAAAATGTGAATAACATGGTTTGGCTGCGCATGCTCCTCCTTGTCCCCCTCCTCCTCCCCCCCCCCCCTTCCCACCCCTCCTCTTCCTCCTCCTCCTCCTCCTCCCCCTCGTCCTCCTCCCCGTAGCCATTTTGGCTCAAGTAAACCATTTCTCGAGGTGGTTTGCAGAGACCAGGAGCCTGCCCAGCAGGCTCGGCCCGCGCATCAGGGGCCTGCTGGGCAAGGCAGGCGCCCTCACATTTTGTCCACGCTCCGAGGAGCTCCTGCACTGTACTGGTTGGGCAGGAGATCAGTTCTTAACGGCCGCGCATGGGGCGCAATGAGAAAGATGATCAGCAGACTGGAAGCCAGTACGCGAAGTGCAGGTGACGTGGGTATAAGTGGAACTGGGTCACCAGGTCTGAGTGCTACAAGTGCAAGAGGGGGCTGCAGCCAGCCACCTCGCAAGAGCGAGCCCCGCAGGGCGCCTGGGGCCCCAGCGGTGCCTCTTCGCGGTGCCGCAGTCGCCCATCGGTCAAGCAGGACCGCGAGGAGCTTCTCAAGCAGCTGCGGGCCACCATCCCCGACGGCGACGCAGAGGCCGCCCAGCACCTCGAGGCGCTCGCCCGCGTGCAGACTCCAGAGGTGCACCCGGACGTCGCCCTCAACCGGGCCCAGGCGCGGCTCCGCAGGGCCGAGGCAGGGCTCAAGAGGACCATCGAGAACATCTCCGAGGGCGAGCAGTGGCTACAGGACCAGAAGGAACCAGCGGGAGAACTGGGTCCTCGAGGTCGCCGACGCGGAGGCGGCGGTCCAGGAGGCCTACGCTCGAGCGGCGCCCAAGGCCGTCGCGCCTGTGGAGGAGCCCACGCCAGCCCTGGACCTCTCGCAGCTGCTCGAGGGCGACCTGGACATCCCCAGCGTGCGGCCAGGCAAGGCGTTCGACCTCGAGGGGCTCGACATCCCGCCTGAGGAGCACCGCCAGTTCGAGGAACAGATGGGCCAATTCGTCAAGCAGGTCCAGACGGAGGTCAAGAGGCACTTCGGCCCAACGGCGGAGGGGCTCGCCGCGATGCGAGCGGACCTCAAGGCATTCAGCGACAGGCTCAAGAGCAAGAGGGCTCGGTCGGAGCCCCCCCCCCCCCCGCCAGAGGCCGCCGCAGCCCCCGCCTCAGCGGCGCCAGCAGGCAAGGCGGCCGGCAAAGGTGGCGCAGACGACAAGCAGCCAGGGGCGGCCGCGGCGAAGGCGGCCCCCACAGAGGGGCTACAAGCCCCTCCCCCTGCTGGCGCTGACGGTGCTCGCGACGCTGCTGCAGCCAGCGGAGGCGGCGCTGCAGGCACCGCTGCTCCTGCGGGGGCCACGGGCAGGGCTCCCAAGCGCGAGCTGGCACAGGACGTCCGAACCAGGATCCTGGAGCGGGCTGCCGTCAAGCCCCCAGCGGCGGACGGAGACTCCAGCGCAGCCTGAGGGACCAGCCCCGCAAGGCTGGCGACCACCTCTACGAGCACTACCACTACAAGGGGGGCGCCTCCTCCGCCCGACCAGAAGGAGCTGTCCCGAAGGGCGGGCAGGCGCTGGCAGCCTGGGGCCAAGCGGGTCGCCTTCATCGTGGGGACGTGCGTCCACGTCCCAGCCATTGAGGAGGGCCTCGACATCCTGGACGGGGACGGCGACAGCTCCTCCTCGAGTACCTGGGCGCGGAGGGCGCTCAGGGGCGCGGACACGCTCCGCCGCCAGCAGCTCGCGCCGTGGCTCCGACGGCTGGACTGCAGCTCAGCCTCGAGCACAGCCACGGACGCCACGGAAGAGGCCCCAGAGACGCATGTGTGGAGAGCCGCAGATGTGCGGGTGGCCGAAGCCTCTCCCCATGCGCCCCTCTCGCTGATGCCGCCGACAGGCGGGTGGTCGAAGCCATCAGCGATGTGCTCGTGGGACGGAGAGCCGCAGACGTGCGGGTGGTCGACGCCTCTCTGCACGAGCGCCCCCAGCTCGGCCCCCCTGACGAGGGGGTGGCCGATGCAGCCCAGCTGGGGAGAGGGTTACTGGAGGCCTCGGTCGCGGGGCAGAGGGCGGCGCGCCAAGCCTGGCATGGGTGTCAGCTCAGCCTCGACTACGGCTACTGATGCCTCGGAGGAGGATCCAGTGACGCATGAGAGGAGAGCCGCGGATGCGCGGGTGGTCGATGCCTCTCCCCATGCGTCCCTCTCGCTGTTGCCGCCGACAAGCGGGTGGTCGACGTCTTCAGCGATGAGCTCGTGGGGCGGAGAGCCGCAGACGTGCGGGTGGTCGAAGCCTCTCGACACGAGCGCCCCCAGCTCGGCTCCCCCGACGGGGGGGTGGCCGACGCAGCCCAGCTGGGGAGAGGAATGCTGGGAATCCCGACCGCGAGGCAAGGGGCGCAAAGCAAAGCCCGACATGGACCTCAGCTCAGCCTCGAACACGGCCACTAACGCCTCGGAAGAGGCCCCAGTGGCGCATGAGTGGAGAGCCGCGGATGCGCGGGTGGTCGACGCCTCTCCCCATGCGCCCCTCTCGCTGGTGCCGCCGACAGGCGGGTGGTCGATGCCACCAGCGATGTGCTCGTGGAACGGAGAGCCGCAGGCGTGCGGGTGGTCGACGACTCTCGACACGAGCGCCCCCAGCTCGGCTCCCCCGACGGGGGGGTGGCCGATGCAGCCCAGCTGGGGGGAGGGATACTGGAGGCCCAGATCGCGAGGCAAGGGGCGCCACGCCAAGCCTGGCATGGTGCTCAGAGGCCTCAACGGCAGCGCCTGGGGCACCCTCGTCGACCACTTGGACGAGATGCCGCTGGGCAGAAACACCATCATGCTGGTTCAGGAGCACCGCCTCACCAGCGACTACGTCGGCGAGATTAGTGCCAGCTGTTTCCAGAGGCACCTCACCGTCGCCCTCGCACCCGCGGCGGCGGGGCCAGGTGGCGGCAGAGTGGCAGGGGTGGGGATAGTCGCCCCACGCTGCGTGGGCCTCACCTACCTCGAGGGCGTGGACACCTTCGACTTCTCGCCGCCAGGCTCGCCAGGAAGGCCGGTGGCGGCCTGGACCCCTGGGTTTCTTCGCGGAGGCCTCATGGTCCTCAGCGCCTACTTCTGGGTCTCCGAGGGCTGGGCGGTTCGCAACCTGTCCATCTTGGACGCCATTGGCGAACTAGTGAGGGCCTACGACATCCCGTGGGCCCTCCAGGCCGACTTCAACAACACCCCCGACACGCTCACGGCCACGGGATGGGTGGCCGACGTCGGGGGCACCATCTTCTCCTCGGCCGCCCCCACCTGCCGAGGTAAGGGAGGCGGGAGGGTCATCGACTACTTCGTGGTGGACACGCGTATCGCGTCAGCCTTCGGTGCAGCGGAGGTGCTCGACGCGCCCACCGCCCCGCACAGCCCCGTCGCCATCACGACGGAGAGGCCACTGCGGGAGCGGCTAGGCTGGAGGCTGGTCAAGCCTCGGGCTTTCCCGACTCGCCTCCCCGTGGGCTGTCGGCGGGAGCCTCCAGCATGGCCGATCCTCGGCAGTTGCGCAAACTACAGCGACGCCGAGCTGGAGGAGCTGTGGGCTGGGTTCTCGGCGGCGGCCGAGCACGACCTGCAGGGCATCCACGACCTCGTCGGCGAGGCCGACTACACTGGCAGGGGGGGTCACCCCCGATGGGCCAAAGCCCCGATCGCAGGCCCAGAGGCGCATGCGAGGCCCAGGGGCACCACGCGCTCCAGGGCATGGCGCTGGGTGGCCAGCCGCGTCGGGGGCATAGTCTGGCTGGCGCAGGCGGCCCGTCAGCGGCGCGACTGGCAGCCGTACGCCGACCAGCGGCGACGCCTGCGCAGGCGCCTTCGCCACGGGGCAGCCCGCTGGTGCGACGCGCTGGGCGACGACGCCAAGGCGGTGCACGCCGAGCTCCTCGCGCTGGGCGACCTCACCTGGGACGGCGACGCGCTCTGGGAGGACGCCCCCAGGGCCATGGAGCTGCAGCGCCGGGCCACGCAGCAGGCCCACGTCATCGAGCAGGGCCTCCGAGACCAGAGGGCCAGGGCGTGGCGCCAGAGGCTTAAGGACGGCTCACAAGGAGGTGCAGGCTTCGTCCACCGCAGGTCGAAGTGGCGCCAGGGGGTCGACCCTACGCTCGGGGCCCGAGGGCACACCAATCTGGACATGACGTGCCCTCAGGCCGCGGTCGACCTGGAGGCGCTGAAGTGGATCGACCTCTGGACCTCCCACGGCGCCCAGAACCGAGGCGAGCTCCCACGCCCCTGGGAGTCGGCCACTTTCGAGCATAGCATGGTCGAGCCGACAGCGGACGACATCAGGTCCATATGCAAGGCCTTCCCAGAGCACACGGGGGTCGGGGTGGACAACTGGCACCCCAGGTGGTTCGTCAGCTTGGGGGGCGAAGGGCTCGCCTTCTTGGCCGCCTTCGTCGCATACGTGTCGCGCACGGCCAGGTGCCCCCCCCAGCTGCGCTACGTGATGTACTTCCTGCTGGCCAAGCAGGGTGGGGGGACTCGGCCCATCGGCCTCCTCACCGCGGCCGCGCGGCTGGTGGAGCGCGCGCATTCGCATCAGCTCCATGACTGGGAGCGGGAGATTCGACGAGACTACGACTTCGCGGCGCCAGGCGGAGGCTCAGAGGAAACGATTTGGCAACAAATGTTGTTCGACGAAGGAGCCCAGCCTGGGGAGGTAACGGGTACTGCGGTCCTTGACCTAGAGAAGGCGTTCGAGCATGTCACAATGTACCTGCTTTGGGCTGAGGCGCCCAAGCATCAGTTTCGGTTGCAGCTCTTGAAGCTCCTAATCTCGATATACACGGCCAAGCGTTTTGTTTCTTTCCGCGGCGTGGTGTCAGTGCATTCGGTCACCACATTCTCAGCAGTCATTGCGGGTAGCAGCGGGGACACGAGATGCCTCAAGCTAGCCATCTTGTCAGTCGTAGACGGGCTGGCGCAGGAGCACCCTGCCATGCCGCTGAAGTTTTTTGTCGATGATTTAAGCATTCAGGCCCGAGGTGCGGAGGCGGATGTCTCGGCCTCGCTGCATGCGGCCACAACCCAGCACATAGAAGAAATGGAGGCCCGTGGGATCCCAGTCTCCAGGGTCCGACCAGGCAAGCCAACAGGCAAGGGGTTCATCATGACAGCGCAGCGCTCCTTGCGAGCCCGCATCAAAGGTTGGGCCCACAGCCTTGGACTGGAGGTCCAGACCAGCAGCACGCAGCTCGGAGTCGACTCGGCGGGAGGAGGAGTTGTGTCGCTGCGCGCCAGAGGCGATGCCAGGATGGGGAGCGCTAGGCGGCGTAGAAGCAAGTTATCGAGTCTTGGCAAGCAGGGCGCGCGCACCTTTCAAGTCGCGCGCATGGGATTTCTACCTTCTGTGCTGTATGGGGCGGTCTGTCTCGGAATGGACCCGACTCGGCTCACCCGAGCGAGGGCGCTCATGGCCTCAGCGCTGGGCGGGAACGCAATCGGCAAGGACCGACTGCTGCACCTGTGGACGCTGCGCTGCGACCCCCTGGTCGACGCCTGCACGAAGCCACTGCTCAAATGGGCGGAGGCTATCTTTGCTGGCAGCCACGAGGAGATCATGGCTGCGGGGTGGCGCAGAGCTGTTGCGGCGGCCGCGGCCGCCAAGCCTGGGAGCAACCCCTGGAGACAGATAAAAGGACCTGCTTCAGCCGTCTGGGCCACACTCAGGCTCCCCTCGTGGACGTGGCCTGCCCATCATGTTTTCTCCGACCATCCCGGGCAGCAGTGGGAGTTGCGTAGGACAGCACCGCAGTGTCTCAAGAAGCTGATCTGGTCCCGTTTGGAATTTGCGGTGATGACCTCCTGGGCGGCTTCCAGGGACCTCGGGATCACCCGCCCTTTCCTCGAGCCGATTAAGGCTCTCCTTCGACGAAAGGCTAACCGATCGCCGCAGAGGCGATCGGCTATCCTGGCCTACATGGGCCGCGACTTCTGGACCCAGGAAAAGGTCTGGCGCGCGGGTTTCGGGGGCGACAGGTCCTGTCAAGCCTGCGGCGCTGAAGTCGGATGTCAGCACCATCGTTTCTTTTGTTGCCCAGACCGAGGAGCAGCGAGAGCCACGGTCGCCGAGGATGAGGGCCTCCAAGGGATCGTGCATCGTGCTGAATCCTCCACCTCGGACCCCCTCCTTTTCTCCCGTGGGCTTCACGAGCACCCCCTGGGGGGCCCGCAGTCAGATTGGATTTCTGCCCTGGAGGAGGAAAACCCCGATTTTGTTAATCCCCCGCTGGTCTCAGGGCGGGCCTACTCCGACGGATCGGCTAGAGGCCCACCAGGGCTTAAGAGTTTCGGTTGGGGCTACGTTTTCCTGGACCAAGACGGGGGGGCTGTTAAGGCCATGCGGGGGACCCTCCCAGGGCTGCGTAGCCTAGCCTCCGTCCTACGTGCTGAATTATATGGATTGCTCGAGCTGCTGAATAGCGCTCACCCTCCTCTGAGGGTAGGGATAGACAACAGTTCAGTCATTCGAGGCCTCCGTAGAGGTCCCCGCTGGCGCTGCAGCCCTAGGAGGCCACGCGCCGACCTCTGGGGCAGAATCTGGGCCCAGCTCCAGGACAGCTTCAGCCAGGAAGGTGATTTCCAGGCCGTCAAGGTAAAAGCCCATGGTCGCGGGCCAAAGGATGACTCGCACGAGAGCTTTCTCGATTTTCAAGGGAATCAATTAGCAGACTGCGAAGCCCGCCTTGGGGCCGACATGCAGGAGGTTCCCCCGTGGAAGGCCCAGACCTGGACCGCCCGTTCGGCGGAGGTCCAGGCGGTGTTGACTCTGGTGGCGGGGGTGACGGGGCCCACGGCGGACTTCGGGGATTCCACGGGGAGGCCTGCCGCGGGCTCCCGCGGAGCCCGCCGGCGGCGGCAAGGGCCGCCCGAGGGGGCCCGCGCCCGCGTCCTCCTCTGGAGGAGGGGGGCGTGGCGTTGCTCGACGTGTGGGCGAAAGGCCTTCTCCAGCAAGACCAGGCGCGCGCTGGCGCGCAGGCCCTGCCAGGATAAGACGAGGGTGGATCGTCGGCGGGGTGTCGGGCTGGGGCGGGGGGAAGGGGAAGGTGACATTTTTCCCGCCCTCCGCGGCGCGGCCCTGGGGCACGAATTGCACCGCGTGGGCCAGTGCACCTTCTGCGATCGGCGCGGCGTTTTCTCGAGCGAGAGGGGGTGCAAGCTCCTGGGTGCCTGCGTGGGGGCCCCTGCCAACCCCGCCGCAGGGCACCGCCTCTCGCTCCTGCGCCGAGGCAGAAATCCTTACGCAGTGAAGGTCTCCCTGGAGGCAGTACCGCGCTCCCTTGTACAGGAGGAGTGCGCAGCTTTCTGGGAGTGCCTCATGGACTGAATCAGGAAGGGGCGGGATGGCACCCCGAGGCGGAGCGCCCGCCCATCCGACTCACATGTGGCGAGCTGGGGCGGGGACCGCCAGGCATCGTTCTTGCAGCAACAAAAAAAAACTCGTCCTCCTCCTCCCTATTCCCCCCTTCCTCCCCCTCATCATTCCTCCCCCCCTCCTCCTCCTCCTCCTCCTCCTCCTCCTCCTCCACCTCCTCCACCTCCTCCTCCTCCTCCTCCTCCTCCTCCTCCCCCCCCTCCTCCTCCTCCTCTTCCTCCTCCCACTCCACCTCTTTATATATATATATATATGCTGATCATCCCCATCACCCTCGGCCCCCACCCCCATTGTTATCATCCTTATCATGTCGCCGCACTGACCCCCCTTGCAAGTGCCCCTCCTCGTCTAGGGAAGGAAGCGCGTGAAGTCAAAGTGATCGGCCAACCATCGCGGAGGCAGTGCCAGGCGTCCACGATGGCGGTCGACGAAGATTTCTGCTGCGACGACGACGAGGACTAGGGCGGGGGCGACGACGACGACGAGGGCGGTAGCCGCATTGCCCATCAACTAATTTTCATACGCGGCTGTGAAGGCTGATCTGGTTCGAATCAAAACTGGGCCGGGCAGGTTGATCGCCCGCTAGCGTGGAGTCACTTCAAGCCAGACTTAACAGGAAGGCCTACTACGCGCCAACCCCAGCTGGTCTCAGCTACGGCACCGAGGCCATTCATCACGCGCGGCTTCACAGGCGTTGAGGGTCGAGCAACTCACTGGGCGTGCTCGCTGGCCCACGCCTCGCGGAGCATCTGGCCAGTGGCGAGCCACAAGTCGCAGTCGCGGCGCCAGTGCGCCCACTGGAATGAACGCACCTTGCATGGACCAGAGAGCACGTGAAAGCGACGCCTGTCGCGTTGGACCGCTCCTCCAAACCTCAGCGAAGGCCCGCGCCCCGCGCCCTGGGGCTGCCCCCCTGCTTCGCTGAAGAATGGAGCGGCGGTGCCGACGTCAGCGGAAGCTTTGCACGCCGCTCCCCTTGCCGCCTACCTTGTTGCGAAGAATGATGGGGTTCACCTCCTTCGCCTTGCCCTCGCCGACCACCCTGCGCGGCTCGCCCCGCGCGCGGTCGATCAGCTGGGTGCCGCACTTCACCCGCAAGCGCTTCGCCCCGCGAGGCTTGCTCTTGCCTGGCACGCTGCGGTAGCGAACCTTTGTAAAGGCGGGCTTCGCCCGCGCCCATTTCCCACCGAGCTTCACCCTCTTCTCCCTGTGCACCACCCAATCGCGCAGGACGCCGTCGATCTTCAACTTGCACGACCTCGCCCCGTCCGTGTGGAGGACGACGCGGCGATGCTTCAGCCACCTGAACGCCTTGGGTGCCCAGTCCCTCTTCCGTATCGGACCAGGGACAGGCGCCCTGCGCTTGGCCTTCTCTGGCTTCAGCTTGAAGAGGGCCAGGGACCCGGGGCTTCCGCGCTGAACTATGCCGCCCCACTGCTCCCAGATGATGGGCTTCTGCGAGCGGGGACCTGCGTTCGGGCCCTCCCCCTTCGCCACGTCGACCTCGTCCGCCTCCACGTCCGCCCACTCGAGCTCGTCGCCGTCCTGGTCCTTGCCGAAGACGATGTGCTTCTCGTGGGCGTTCACGTGCTTCGCGCGGGCTGCACGCAGCGCGGAGTAGATGCCCTCTGCCACCTTGTGGTTGTTCTTCAGCAGGAGGCGAGCGGACGCCTGCGAGCACTGGGCCACGGCGCGGAACAACACGGCCGCCGGGTCCGCCAAGCGTTCCCCTGACGACCCCGTGCCGCACTTGAAGATCGGGTGGAAGGCGCGCGGCATGAGGTGGCGCCGGCAGCACTTGCGGGCAGCATCGGCCGCTGGCTGCCCCCGCCGCGCAAGAGAGAGGCCCTGCCCCTCATGACTTCGGGAGCGCGCCGCGCCTCAGTCGGCATCGCTATCGCGCTGCTCGGCCGCGCCACCACTGGGCTGCTCGGCATCGCCACCAGGCTGATCGGCCTCGAGCATGGCCTCCATCTCTGCGTCCAAGTCGACGTCTCCGTCGTCTATCGCGATGGTTTCCCCATGCGCCTGCGACACGATCGACGCAAAGATCGCCTGCTGCTCCTGGAGGTCGACGGGCGAGAGCGGCCCGCCGCACGCCAAGCCCGTCTTCCTGGTCTTCCTGGGCGGGGTGACCAGGTCCTCGTGCACGCCGTGGTGGGCGATTCGCCGAACCGAAACAGCACGGTGAAAAAGAGCGCGTTGCTGAGCTTTTAGCCCTGTGGCCTCACGCAGCTTGGTGTTCTCCTTGTGTTTCGCTGCTTCGGCCTTCAGCAGGGAGGCGCTCAATGACTTAAAGCCCTTGTTCTTCTCAGCCCAATCCCGTGCCTGTGGGGGCACAGTGGGTATGCACATCAATAGTGGTTTCCGTGTGCCTGGG
Organism: Prorocentrum cordatum; assembly: GCA_963575745.1. NCBI lineage: Eukaryota > Dinophyceae > Prorocentrales > Prorocentraceae > Prorocentrum > Prorocentrum cordatum. Next base: position 607,575 of record CAUYUJ010015982.1, read on the forward strand.
CGTGGGGGGGGGGCGGGGTGCACCGCTGTGGGCGGAACCATTATTTCCCGTCGTCGCCTTCTGGCGCCACAAGTCCTTGACCTTGAGCTCCGTCTCGAACACGGAGTAGAACTGTGGAAACAGTTCCTTGCGTTTCTGGTCCAAACGAACGTCTTTGCGGCGCTTGTTGCGCTTCTTGTTGTAAGTCCGCCGGGTCTCGCTTTTGAGGGCGCCGTTTTTTTTGGGGGGGGTCTGCCCCTGCCCCTGCCCTTGGGCTTGAGAGCCTTGCCGTTTCGCGGCATCTTGAGCCGAACCGCTTTCGACATCGATTATCATCTGGGGCTGAGCGGCGGAGAAAATGAGGAGAACGATTGGGGTGGGGCAGGAGACACTAGGCAGGCAGAGCAACAAATACGAGGAAAAAGAGTCGGCTGAATAGTAAGAGGGGGAACCAGGCAGAAGAGTAGGTGGAGGAGAGAGGAGGAGAGAGGAGGAGAGATGAGGACGAGAGATGAGGAGGAGAGACGCGAGGAAGAGGGAGCAGGAGGAGGAAGAGGAGCAAGATAGTTGAGACAAGAAACTATCCACGGGTACAGTCGAAGCATGGCCACAAGAACGTAGCTCAAACACACAAGCCCTTTCGCCGAATGGTAATGACGCCATCAGCGAATAAGCTCCTCCCCATCCTCCCCTCCGCATAATCCTACACATCCTCCTCCGCATCCTCCTCCGTCTCCTCCTCATTCCTCCTTATCATCATCATCATCATCATCATCATCATCATCATCATCATCATCATCATCATCATCATCATCATCATCATCATCAACATCATCAGCATCATCATCATCATCGTCATCATCATCAGTATCATCATCATCCTCATCCTGCACCTCCTCATCATCCTCTCCCTCATCTCACCCCTATCCTCATCGTACTCCTCCTCATCCGCATCCTCCTCCTCCTCTTCCTCCTCATCATCATCATCAGCCTCCTCATCCCCCTCCTCATCATCGTCATCACCATCATCATCCTCATCCTGGTCCTCATGAGCATGCAGATGATGATGAGAAATGCGATGGGGATGACGAGGATGAGCCCTGGAGGGGGGCCGCTTGGGGGGGGGGGGGCTGAGCTATATATATATATATATTTATATATATATATATATATGCGTTGTGCGGCATCTATATGTACATATACATATATGTGCGTCGTGCAAAAATGTGGCGCAATCGATGTGATGCAGTCTACGTGGTACGAACTACGCAGTGAAATATGTTGTGCGATCGACGTGGCACAATTTAAAAAATAATAAAAAAAATGTTGTGGCATAGGTGTGTTGCAATCTCTGTTGCGCCGTCTACGTGCTGCAATCCACGTGGTGCAAATAAGTTTGGAGAGTAAGCTGTCCATTCCACTGCTCGCGCGATCATTCCACCCATCCACCAGCACCTGCGTTTGCAAAACCCATGCGGCGGCGATTGCAATTACTGTTTGGCGCTGGCTGGCGTATCGCTGCGGCAGCGCTAGCGCCCGCAAGCTCGCGCGACAAGCGGCCAGCGAGTCTGACGCGACCGATGCGGCCGCCGTGGCGCTGACCGCCAGGGACTTCCCAGCGCTATTTGCAGGCCGCGCTGGCGCGCGGGCGTTTCAGCGCGAGTCGGTGACGCGGGCGGGCGCGGTATCATGGAGACGCCGACAACAGCAGACACGATGATAATAGTAGCGATGCTGTTGGCGACGATGACGATGCCGACGGCGAGGCCAATGACAGCGCAGATGCTGGTCACGCCGGCGACGGTGATGGCATCAAAGCGTCGGTGATGAAAGTTGTGGACAGATTTTGACATGCGCGCGCGGTCGAAAGGCGAGAGTGGCCCGCATGGTATTCTTCGACTGGGGTCGCGCCCCCCCCCCACCAAAGGGGCAAAGGCTTGGGGCAAAGGCGTTCGAATGATTTCGTCATGCGCGCGCGGAGTGGCCCGCTAGTTCGCACTTGATGAAAAATTGGCGACCATATGGTTTCTTCGAATTCGCGAAGGTTGGCGCGCAGACTTTTGGGATGAACTCATGTTACAAAAAAACAAAATGGTAAGTTATATGGTTTCGGGAACCTCGATCCTGAAACCATTACAAAGCCTACGATGTTGGACGGATTTCGACATGCGCGCGCGACGCAGCACTTGTGTGGACTTCGCGCCTTTTTTTGCACGGAAATCTTGAACACGAAGGATCTATCATAAACGACTACGCGCGCAGAGTACAGTTGGTCAAGAACGAGGGGGGCAGGAACCTCGCCCGGCTACGATGGTACGATTTCAATTGGCGATGAGTCCCGGGGCAGAATCATGTGCAAACTGCCCATCCCAGGGAGGCCAGATATTCCCGGGGGGGCGGTAGATCTGAACTCTGAATTTCTACTGTAGCAAAACAGGAAACTATGTGGTGCAACCCACGTGATGCAATTTATGTGGTGAAGATATGCGGGGCAAAAACGATGCGGCGATGGAGCGGCGACGGCGACAGCATAGCCGCCAGCCCGACGGTCAGGCCCAGACGACGGGCGGCGACGAGGCGGCGACGGGGCGGCGACGGCAGCAACATAGCCGCCAAATCGACGGTCAGGCCCAAACGACGGCGGGCCGCGAGGAAGCGACGGAGCGGCGACGGCGACAACATAGCCGCCAGATCGACCATCCGGCCCAGACGACGGGCGGCGACGACGAGGCGACGGGGCACGGCGACAACATTGCCGCCAAACCAACATAAGGCCCAGTTCCTTAGAGCACAAGCAAAAACCCCTCAGTGCAAGCATTGCTTGGCGAAAAGAACACCACATAGATTGCACCACGTCGAGTCTCCTTTCTAAAAGATAGATTCGACCCCCCCCTGAGTTAAGGGTACACCTCTTTTTTCGTATTGCAAGTTGTATATGAGTCTACCCCATCGTCCATCCGAGATATGAATCATACTATCCCAGCCAGGCCGGTATCGACCCCTCCCGCCACCCTCTACCAAAAAAACACTATGCGCGCACACTTGCATATAACAAATCATAAGATGCCAAGAATCCCTTGCAAAAAAAAAGAAGTGCACACGCGCTCGTCGTCGCGCGCGCATGCCGAAACCCTCCAAAAACTCGCGGTGTCGGAAGGATTTCAAAATTGAGTTTCCAAAAACCATACAAAAACACATGGTTTCGCAACGCTAATACTCTAAAAAAGCTTGCACACGCGTTTTTGCCAAATATTTGTTGTTGTGTGTGTTGGTATGTGTATAGACATACATATGTGTATATATATATAAATATATGTATATATGTATATATATACATATAGATATATATATATATGTGAATCTTCTGCATGTTTAAAAGAACTACCAAACGGGCTTCGCGCGCGCATGTCGAAATCGTTCGATCGCCCTTGTGCGCGTGCCGTCGCGAGAACCCTCTGCAACAAACGAAACGAAGTGCACGCGCGCGTCGTCGCGCGCGCATGCAGAAATCCTTCAAAAAACCCTCGGTTTCGGAAGGATTTCAAAATCGAGTACCCAGAAAACATACAACACACACAGGGTTTCGCAACAAGGATGTTCAACAAAACCGTGCGCGCGCGCTCTTGCATCGTCGTCGTCCTCGTCGTCGCCGTCCTCCCTCCTCCCTCCTTCCTCGTCGTCGTCGTCGTCGCCGTCGTCGTCCTCTGTCTTTTCCCGTCGTCGTCGTCGTCCTCTTTGGCGTCGTCGTCGTTTCCGTCGTCGTTGTCGCCGTGGTCGGCCTTCCTCCTCCCTCGTCGTCGTCGTCGTCGTCGTCGGCGTTTCGTCGTCGTCCCTCCTATTTCGTCGCCGTCGTCGTCGTCGTCGTCGTCGTCGTCGTCGTCTTCCCTCCTCCCTCGTCGTTGTCGTCGTCGGCGTCGTCGTCCTCCCTCCTTCGTCGTTCGCGTCGTCGCCGTCCTCCCTCCTCCCTCGTCGTTGTCATCGTTGTCGCCGTCGTCGTCCTCCCTCCTTCCTCGTCGTTGTCGGCGTCGGCGTCGGCAACGTCGTCGTCGTCGTCTTCGTCGGCGTCGTCGTCGGCGTCGTCGTCGTCGGCGTCGACGTCGTCGTCGTCATCGTCCTCGTCGTCGGCGTCGTCGTCGTCGGCATCGTCATCGTCGTCGTCGTCGTCGGTGTCGCCGTCGTCGGCGTCGTTGTCGTCGTCGTCGAAATCGAAACGTCGTCGGTGTCGTCGTAGTCGTGTTCGGCGTAGTCGTTGTGGTCGTTGTCGCTGTCGTTGTCGGCGTCGCTGTCGTTGCCAAGTGCCAATTGGTACCCACCGTCACGGTCTTAAGGAATATTACGACCAAGTTGCGGGTAGGAGGGTGGGATGTTTGCACGAGCAGTGGAGAGGACAGCTTCAAGCCAGTCAAAGTGAATTACACCACGCAGATTCTCCTTTCTAAAAGAATACTCGGGTCTCTTCCCCCCCAGGGTTGCGGTACACTTGTTTCGAAATACAATGTACGTATGGCTTTGCCCCGTCGCCCATCCTAATCATGAGCTCGTACCATCCCAGCCCAACTGGAACTCGCCCCCCCCCCCCCGCCACCCCTGTCACCCGTTTGCAAAAAATATGCGCGCACACTCGTTTATCGAGAAGCACCAGTTGTCAAGAATCCCTTGCAACAAAAACCAAAACGGGACGAAGTGCACACACGCGCGTCGTCGCGCGCGCAGGCCGGGAAATCCTTCAAAAACTAGGGGTGTCGCAAAGACTCCAAATTCGAATGTCACGAACACATGTTAAAACTGCACGGTTTCGCTACAAATGGTGTCAACAAAACGTTTGCGCTCGCGCTCCGGCGGGTTCTTGAGAGAACCATCGGCTTTTGAACACGTCCATAACGACCTTCGAATGTTGCCCCCCCCCCCCTCGCGCGCGTCGAAATCGTTCGAACACCCTTGCGCGCGCGCGGTCGCAATACTTCCCTCGCAACAAAAAACCACACACACACACACACAAGAAAAACACGGGACGAACTGCACGCGCGCGCGTCGTCTCGCGCGCATGCCGAAATCCTTCAAAGAATGTCGGCTTCGGCAAAGGTTTCAAAACTGAGTGCCTCGAAAGCAGATAGAAGACACACGGCTTTGCAACATCATATTAAAAAACCTGCGTTGAGGCTCTTGCGGGCGCATAAACTTAGGTTCGGCAATAGCGACTACAGGCGGCCCACCGCCATATCGCGCAAGGAAACGCATTTTTTTTATATATATATAAAAAAAAAAAAAAAAAAAAAAAAAAAAAAAAAAATCGAACAATCGCTGAGCCAAAACCTGCAAAAATCCTCAAACGCTAGAAACACTTCCAACAATCTCAGCCACAACCTGCGAAAATCTCAAACTCCGAGAAATTCAACAACAGCAAAAAATCTCTGAGCCAAAACCTGCTAAACTATCAAGCCCTAAACAAATCAAAAATATCAAACCACAGCCAGCGAAAATGAACAACGCAGAAACATAAGCAGAAACCTGGGGAACTCTCAAACTTTAAAGAACTTGAAACTGGAACTCGAATAAAACCCTGGGAAGGACTATGGGTAAACGCAAGGGGAACGACGTAACAACCAAGACCTACGCCTACCAACTCTGAAAAAACCCCAGGGGTCTCATGTAGATATGAATAGATAAACGCCTGAAAACTCTTAAACAAAACTATTTGGAAACTCTGGAAAACGTTTAAACCAAAACGATTTGCTATAAACTCTAAACAATTTATGGCCGCCGGACGAACTCCAAAAAACACTGGGAACAAGTTTTTGCTTTTCTGCATTGAAAAATGCAAACTCCGGCGGCCCAGGATCCTTTCTATTCGGGCATTACGGTTTCAAGCTCATTTCGGGTTGAGAATGTCCCAGGCTTTGGCTTAGAGATGTTCTGCATTTTTTAGGTTTGAGACTTTCGCACGTTTTGGCGTAAAGACGTTTTGAAGATTTGGGGAGGTTGAGTTTCCTGCTGAAGATTATCCGGAGATTTTGACTGTTTTCTTGTTTCAATGGGCTTCCTGTAGTAGAACTGCCGAACATAAACTTAAGAAAACAGTCGGTGTTCAACATGTTCACCAAAGTCTGCCAAAGGAGCCTCTCGCGCCGCAGGTCGAGCTCATCCGAGCGCCCTTTCGCACGTGCTGGGGGGCACGATCCAATTCAAACCGTCCCGCGCGGGCCACTCGCGCGCGTCGGCCTCGCGCGCATGTCGAACTCCTTCCAGAAACCTTTAGCACCGACGCGAGGACGCCGTCATCGTCGTCGGCGTGATCAGCATCGGCGCCGTCACCTTTGCCGTCGTCTTTGCCATCATCGTCGCCAGCATCGCTACTACCATCATCGCGTCTACTGTTGCCGGCGTGGTCATGATACCGCGCCCGCCCAAGTCACCGACTCGCACTGGCGTGCCCGCTGGGAAGTGCTCTGCGGTCAGCGCCACCGCGGCCGCGACGGTCACCAAAAACGAGCTGACCGTCTCGCGCGCGAGCATGCGCGGGCTAGCGCGGCCGCAGGGATGCACCAGCCAACGCCAAGCACGCATCGCAAACGCCGCCGCATAGGCTTTGCAAGCCGAATTGCGGGCAGGTGGGTGGGATGGCTGCGCGAGCAGTGGAGTTGACAACGCACTGCGAACAGAAATGAATTGCACCACAAAGACTGCACCACCTATATTAAACCACCGAGTACGCAATAAAACACATTTAGGGTCCACACTGGCCGCCACATCTGCATATACATAAATGCACATATAATGTACGTGTATATAGATCTATGTGTGTGAATGTATGTAGATACACCAATACTCCTCTCTCGCTCTCTCACCCCCTGTCTGTCTACACGCCAAAAAACCGTTGTAGCTGCGCACACACAACCTACTCCCAGATGTCCAGTCAACTTAAAAAGGTCGCGCCAGCGGTAGGCCCGACGTGGAGGCTAAATCGCTAGAAGCATGAACATGTTATTAGTCAAAGCAATACGCACAATTTCTTACTACCATAGGAAACTGATCCTCTCCAACTTCAGGCCCTACCTGGAGTTTAAGTCGCCGGCGCCAAAAGACTGCGTAAGGCGGCTCAAGATAGCTCCAAGACGGTCCAAATTGCGCCAAAGGCATTGAACAATTCCCAAGACTCCCAAGATGCGGGAGGGGGTGGGCAAGCACCCTCACCCGTGCGGTGTACCGAATCTCGCATGGTGGGCCGTTTCGTCTCAAATGTCGTCATGGTCGTTGTGCGTGCTGCTCTGCTCGGAATTTGCTTCATTTGTGCACCATGCAGTGGCGACCATCAACTCATCCTCCTCCTGCTCCTACCTCCCCATTTGCTCCGCATTATGGAGCGGCTGCCCCCAGACTTTCGCAGCGCATGGCCCTTTTGGGAGTACCTGGCGGAGCGGCTTCTCCTGGCCCACCAGCAGGTCTTCCGCTTTCTCAGCGGCGGCTCGAGGCGCCACGCTCTTTTGCTGTCTCCTACCGCTGTATACCAGCCTGCCTCGGTACCTCAATGGCAGGCTACATGGCAGCTCGAGAGTGGGCCGCCTGCTCTGCCACACGCCCGCGCTACCGTAGGCCCCGAGCTCCACATGGACTTGCCCGATGTCGCTAATCACACAGTCGAGCGGTGGCACGGGCGTTGGTGCGAGGCCAACTCTCCCAACTTACTCCACATTTATCCTCATCGCGCAGCGGGTGAAGGCCCCTATGCTGCCCGTTTCTCACCCGCTATAAGTTTGGTCACTGTCTACGTGCCCGACCAGATTTTTCTGGACCTCCTCCACACGGGGGCCTGGGAGCAGCCTGCTCTCATCCCTCAGCGTCTTTTGGAGGATGCAGCGGCTGGCAGCCCCATCCTAATTGACTTCCAGGCCATGATCCTGGTGCGGCCATTTTGCCTTCCGTTGTCCTACCTCTCTCGAATCCTCCGCCTCCCTGAACCATAGCCCCTCAGGCCATGCCGACCCCAGATGCGCAGCACCTGCCGCAGTTCGAGCACGGCGACGTCCGCTGCGCACCCACTGAGGCCGTGCCACCGCAGCCTACAGTCGCACAGTGGCTGGTAGTGATCACGGCAGGTCACATTCCGCTCTGGTCTCCACTGCCCATCCATGTGGGACTCCTAATGGAGCAATTCCACGGGCAGGAAACCCGGCTGCCATCTTCAGTGGAGAGACCACGCTTGTTTCACCTCCCCATTCTTCAGGAGACCGACGCACGGTCCATTTTATTCGGCACGGGCATACCTTTTCGCACCGGCCTTTCGCTGCGGGTCAACATGCGCAGCGGAACCATCCTCATCCCTATCGACTCAGCGCCGGGCCAAGCATGCATCAGTCGGCCCATCAGGAGGGTCCTCCTCACCCAGGCGCACGCATAAGCCAGTTAGGTTTCACTCATATATGGCCGTTGGCTTATGGGCTATTTCTTTTCGCTCCTTCCGCACTCCCCCTCCTCTCAGAGCGCGCGGCGCAGCCATGGTTCCTGCGGGCGGGCGCGCTTCGGCGGCGACTGAGGGGACCACGCCCCCGCAGGTGGCCGCGGCCGAGCCCTTCGGCCAATCAGGCGACACGTACTCGGGCTCGGCATGGCAGGGCTCCCAGTACATTGCCGCCAACAGGGAGTTCAAGAAATGGTGGCCAGCTACGTACCCTGGCGAATGGAAGATGCCAAACGGCATGCTCTACCCGTTCGTGTGGAAGCTCAAGTCGCTCGACGTCATCAACGGCCAGGTCGTCGAAACTTGGGACTGGGAATGGATAGAGGCTCCAGGCCTAGCGACCATCTCAGAGGTCGAGACCATGCTGCTGGAGGCCCGGGCGCGAGCGGCGGCGTCGGCGGCCGCGCGGCAGCCGCGCGGTGCATGAGCGGGCCCTAGAGCGTGCTTCCTCCCAGCCGGCGCCATCCCAGGTCGACAAGGGCGACCTCGGCGCTAATAATAGGTGGTGGGCTAGCCTTATACTATAGTCTCTGTTCACCACGGCAGCCCACCACCTAGACAGCCCTAGCCTGCCACACGAGCCAAATGTTTACAGCTGGAGAGCCGTGCTGCTCCAATTTAAGATCGGCTGAGCCGTCCTGCAATCCCGTCGCAGCGGGCCCATCAGTTCTTTCATCTAGCCCCATGCCAAGGGCCGCTGCAAAGCCGTAGTCAGCACCAGTCTCCAGCTTCACACGTCTCTGCCGCACTAGTGCAGCCAACGCGACATTTTTAGCTAGCCCCGCTACCAGAAGAGCGGACAGCTAATGCTCACAGCTCAATTCGCAGACTCGCCACGGCTGAGTCTTCATCATAGGTGGTTGGCCAGCCTAATACCCTATTCTCTGCTTATATCGGCAGCCCACCACCTAGATAGCCCTAGCCAGCCACACGTACCGTAATTCACCAGCTGAGGAGCTTTGCTGCTCCAATCTAAGGTCGGCCGAGCTGGCCTACAGTCTCGTCGCAGCGGGCCCTTCAGCTCTTTTCTTCAGCCCCATCCAGAGGGCGCGCCAGCTGCAAGAACTGTAGCCAGCACCAGTCTCTAGTTTCACACATTCTTGCCGCAGCATTGCGGCCAGGCCAAAGCGACATTTTTGAGCAGCCATGCTACCAGTAAAGCGGTCGGAGCAATGCTCACAGCGCAATTCGCAGACTCCCCACGGCTGAGTCGATACTGCAGCAAGCAAAGTTGCTGCCGCAGCACATCCCACCCGCCGAGTAACTCTCGGCTAATGCTGCCCATCAGAGGTGCGTACCTCTACGGACAGCTACCGCGCCCTAGTGTTGCTTGGCTTGGCAAGATTATCCCTCTCCCTCCCATATGTTCTTCCCTCCCTCTCACGTTTACACCAAGACGTCAAGCACAGCACAGGCGTTCTCGCAGCTGCCCCCCTTTTCCGGTCACGTGCGTAACCGATGGGGTTTCATAGTCTCCTGGCTATTGCGGCAAGCAAAGATGCTGCCCCAGTACATCCCACCTGCCGAGCATTTCTCGGCTAATGCTGGCCGTCAGAGGGGCGTACCTCTACTGACAGCTACTGCGCCCTAGCGCTGCTTGGCTGGGCAAGATAATCCCTCTCCCTCCCTATGAGCATCCCTCCCCTCTTACCACGTTTACTCCAAGACGCCCAGCACAGCACAGGCGCTCTCTCACCTGCCCCCTTTTCCGGTCACATGCGTTACCGATGGGGCTTCCTAGTCTCTTGGCGGCAACGCCAGCCGCTCCCTCCTGGTCCGCTCCGCCACGGCCGCCCTACAGCGCGGCAAGGCCATTTTGGCCCTCTTCCTACTCATCCCGCTCATCTCCATGGCTAAGCCATGCTCCCATCTGGCCGTCCCTGAGGCTAGATTTTCTGCTCTTCGGTCGTTCAGCGCTGCCCGCATAGGGCAACGCCTAGATGGCGCGCTCAGTGTTTCTCGCACGGCACCGATCCCCTCTCCCTCCCCTTCGGTGCCAATACCTCCCCCGCCCATCATGCAGGTCCAATGGCGAAGAATCGCTTTTGCCTGCGGACGGACCAGGAGCGGAGAACCTTTGCCGTGCCCGCTAGGCGGGCTCTGTCTGCCGCCTGGCCGACCTCGGCCACCCAGCTCAAGCTACTTGCAACGAGCCAAGTGCAGTCAAAAAGCCTCATCCTCGTCCCACATAACAGACAGGCGGTCTGAATGGGGTCCCCGCGGGAGCGAACTTCGAAATCCACCAGAAAGCCTTCGATGGACTCATCCTCCTCCTCCTCCTCGTCCCCGTCCTCCTCCTCCAACTCGTCCTCCTCCTCCACCTCCTCCTCCTCATCATCATCCTCCTCATCCTCATCATCCTCCTCATCCTCATCCTCATCATCCTTCTCCTCCGCGTCCTCCTCATCCTCATCGTACTCCTCCTCCTCCTCCTCCTCCTCCGTGCCTCCTCCTCCTCATCCTCCTCCTCTTCCTCCTCCTGCTCCTTCTCCCCTTCATCCTCCTCCTCATCCTCCTCCTGCTCCTCCTCCTCCTCATCCGCGTCCGTTTCCTCCTCCTCCTACTCCTCCTCCTCCGCCTCTTCCTCCTCCTCCTCCTCCTCCTCCACCTGCTCCTCCTCCTTCTCTTCCTCCTCTTGCTCCTCCTCCCCTCCCTCCTCCTCCTCCTCCTGCCCCTCCTCCTCCGCCTCCTCCTTTTCCTCCTCATCCTTCTCCTCCACCATCACCATCATCATCAAAAACAACAGCATCACCACCACCACCACCATCATCAGCATCATCATCATCATCATCATCATCATCATCATCATCATCATCATCATCATCATCCTCATCCTCATCATCATCATCATCATCATCATCATCATCAGCAGCAGCAGCATCAGCATCATCATCATCATCATCATCATCAGCATCATCATCATCATCATCATCATCAGCATCATCATCATCAGCATCATCAACATCATCAGCATCATCAACATCAGCATCATCATCATGTCATCATCATCATCAGCATCATCATCATCATCATCAGCAGCAGCATCAGCATCATCATCAGCATCATAATCATCACCATCAGCAGCACCATCATCAGCATCAGTATCATCTGCAGCATCGTCGTCGGCATGATCATGACCAGCCTCATCCGCAGCGTCACCATGGTCATCAGGATCATCAGCATCGGCATCATCATCAGCAGCATCAGCATCGCCATCATCATCGTTATCCGCATCGTCATCAGCAGCAGCAGCAGTAGCATCATCATCGTCATCATTAGCAGCAGCATCATCACTATCAGCAGCAGCATCATCATCACCATCATCATCAGCCCATCATCAGCATCATCACCAGATTCAGCATCGCCACCATCATCACCAGCAGCAACAGAACCATCACAACCACATCACAATCCTCCTCATTCCTCTGCAATCATCACTGTACGCCCTTCCCCCACCCCACCCCACCCCCAGCCCACTACCCCCCAAATGCCTTCTGGCCGTCGGAGAAGGTGCCCATCTTCCGCTTCTGCAAATCGCCCGCCACGCCGTACTTGCCAAGTTTCGCGCGCCATTCCTGAGCAGCACGCGGAGAAACTGTGGAAATCGAGAAGGGCATGCACCACTTATTCGATGAGGGGGACGGGGTGGGTGGGGGGAAGAGCATGAGGATTTTGAGGACGAGGAGGTTTGGGAGGTGGCAGACGAGTTCTAGGTTCTAGAGGGGTTGCGATGTACTATACAAACCGCGGGAGGTACGACAACACGGAAAATGAGAAGGAGGAAGAAAGGGATGAGAAATCGGAAAGAGTGAGAAAACAGGACAAACAGCAGATTTGTAAGGAAACGGCACGCCCCATGGGGGCAATGCGACCTCCCAGTCCAGAGTGAACTTCCAGTCGAAGCACACCTCGCAATGTGAATACAAGTATCCGTCTTTGTAACCGAGCTTTCCGCCAGTGCGGTTGCACGCAGCGAGACTGACCTCCAGCTCAAGCAGCGACGGCGGAATCCGTCGGGATACGGACTGTGACAAGCACCAAGACAAAGGACAAACACGTCGTAACGCCAAGCGGCGCGGGGTACGTAGATGCACTCTGCAATCAAGCCGACGAAGAAGGTCATCACCAGAGAGTCCTGGCGCCGCAAGTGAAAAATCACCTGCGCGGCAACAAGAAGCGTCGTGAACAACCCAGCCCTGACTGCGCCCACCGTGTCGGACTCCCGCTCAAGCAAGCGAGCCGCGCAACAAATCAGACCGACCAAGCTCCCGGACACAGCTCTGCTGCAGCAGGTTCGCGATCTTTGCGGCCAGGAGAAGAACGGCAAGCTCGTCGGTCCAGGCGAGGCGCGCCAAGCTCGTCGTCAAGACCTCCGCCGCGAAGGCCTCCAAGGACGAGCTCTGAGGGCGCCACTTCGGGGGCGGCCCCATTTTGGTCCTCGCCTGTCCAGCTGCGGCTGGAGCTGGCTCAGCGGCCGGGCCTCGCCGCGCGGCTGCGCGCCACGTCAGGCCGCAGGTCCCGAGCCTCTCCTGGGCATGGCAGTGTCGCGTTCGAGCTCCCCGGCATCGCCCAAGGGTTCGCACCGTCGACGTCGCCCGAGGGCTCGACCAGCGAGATTGCCCGAGGGCTCGCGAGCTCGACCGTGCTTGTTCGGAGCCCGCTCAGCTGCGCCTGCCCGGCTGCACACCACGCGCCCTGCCTCCTCCTGGGACTGGCATTGCCCTTGGGGCCGGCCGCGGCGCCAAAAGAGCGCACCCCCTCCCCCGGGACACGGCACCCGCGCAAGAATCTCGTTGACATTCAGCTGCGTCTGGCTCTTCAGCCGTGCCGGGTGGGGGGAAGAGAAGGGGGGAGAAAGGAGGGAGGAGGAGGCCGGAGAGGAGGGCACATGAGGAGGGAGAGAAGGCCTGGAGAAGGGAGGAGGCGAAGCGAGGAGGCGGGAGGAGGAGGAAATACCCGAGGACGGGGAAGAGCGGGAGAGGGGGAGGTAGGAGGAGGCGCAGAGACACAGAAGGGGCAGGGAGGGGGGAAGGGATAGGTGAGGAACGCGTTGCTCACTCACGCCTCCTCCTCCTTCTCCTCCTCCTCCTTCTCTTCCTCTTCCTCCTCCTCCTCCTCCTCCTCCTCATCATCATCATCATCATCCTCACCCTCATCCTCATCCCTCCTCCTTCCACTGCCCCTCCTTCTCTTCCTATTCCTCTCCCCTGCCCTTCATCACCCTATCAGAAGCCTTTTAACAAAAAACATCTAAAAGGGACCAGAGAAATTGGTCCAAATAAATATGGATAACGACAATGCAGGAACCGTCAGCTGTAGTGCAAGCTGCATGGGGTGCGCGCGCTGCACGACTCACAGGACACTATCAGGATGAGGAGTGAGGCCCAAAGGCTCGAAGAGGAAGGGGCGGAAACGAGGGGCAGGGGGAAACAGCGAAAGTGGCGACGATTTCGCAAATCGCAGCAACAGCGACGGCGAGGTGTCATCTGATCTGCATCAGGCGTCACCCCGCTGGACCTGCCAGGAGACCACGAACGTGGCGACATGTTCGCAGTTCACAGACCCCAGCGACGGCGAGGTCTCAATATGACCTACATGATTAAGACGTCAATCCGCTGGACGCCGCAGCAGCCCTCCGATGCGGTGATAGTCTCGCAGCTCGCAGACCCCAAGGATGGCCCGGTCTAGCCTGAGTCCGCGTAGAACATCATTCCGCGGGACCCCCAGCAGCCCTCGAAAGTGGCGACGGCATTGCAGTTCGCAGCCCCCCCAGGGATGGCGAGGCCTAATCTGGATCTAGGCTTGGTGTCCACTACGCTGCCCACCCAGAGTGCTGACAGTCTCGTAGTTAGCAGCAACCCCCCAGAAATGGCGAGGTCGAATCTGGATCTGCAGAGGCCACCAACGACGCTGTCCCCCCCACCCCCCCAAGCAGCCCGCAACAGCACGCGAAAGTGACGACGGGGAGGGCGAGGTCGAATGTAAATCTGCGCGTGGTACACACTACGCTGTCCCACCCCCCAGCAGCCATTGAAAATTGCGACCGTTTCGCAATCCGCTGCCCCCCCCCTCCAGAATGGCGAGGTCTCATGTTGATCTGCGCTTGCCACACACTACGCTGCCCCTCCCCCCCAGAAGCCTTCGAACGTGGCGACAGTTTCGCAATTGGCGCCCCCCCTCCCCAGGAATGGCGACGTCGAATTTGAAGCTGCACTCGGTACCCATTACGCTGGCCCCCTCCCCCAGCAGCCCTCGAAAGTGGCGACTGCTTCCTAGCTCCCAGCCCCCCAGGGACGGCGAGGTCTAATCGGGATCTGCCTGATGTGTTTGATTGTTCCGACTCGGCTCCTCCTATGATGGGGGGCCACAAATGCTGGACCCCCCAAGCAGCCCTCAAAAGAGGCTACAGGTTCGTAGTTTGCAGCCCAAGTCACGGCGAGGTCTAATCTGGATCTGCAGAGGCCAGCACTATGCTGAACTCGCCCCAGCAGCCCTCGAACGCGGCGACGGTTTCGCAGTTCGTTGCCCCCCCCAGGGATGGTCAGGCCTAGTCTGGGACCTGCGGGGGGCCACCCACTACGCTGGTCCCACCCCAGCAGCCCTCGAAAGCGGCGACGGTATTGCAGTTCGCAGCCCCCCCCCCCCCAGGGATGGTGAGGTCTAATCTGAGCCTGCAATCGGTACCCACTACGCTGCCCCCCCTCCCCCAGCAGCCCTCGAAAGTGGCGGCTACTTCGCAATTCGCAGCCCCCTGGGAGTGGCGAGGTCTAAACTGGATCTGCGGAGGCCACAAGTGGCGACAGTTTCACACTTCGCAGCCCCCGAGGGACCGCAGGCAGGTAGAAGACAGGGAGGAGGCAGGAGAAAAGAGGAGAGAAGGGCAGGGAGGCGGGAGGAGGAGGAGACACGCGCCCGCGAATATGGAAACCCATTGTGAATCGCCGAACGAGCCTTCTGACTAGAGCCCCCCATCGAAAATGTTCAAGACCATCCCAAATTGCCCACAAGCGTCCGAAGCCTCTGACAGCGAAGACAACGACACAGACGACGCCGCTCAAACGGCGGCGGGCCCTCTCGGAAGAGGCTCCAGCAGGGGGGGTAAGCAGCAGAGAGAAGGAGGAAAGGAGGAGGAGGAGGAGGAAGGGAAGTAATCAGAAGGAGGAGGAGGATGAGAAGGAAAAGGGCGGGGCCTCCGGCAAAGTAGGGGAAGCAGCTGAGGGGCGGAGGAAAGGAGGAGGAGGAGGAGCAGCAGCAGGAGGGAAGGGAGGGGAAGCAGTCAGGAGGCAGAGGAGGGGAACCACATGGCAGCACCTACAGGACAGGACCTCATGCCATGAGTGAGTGAGGGGAAGGACGACGAGGAGCAGGGTGACGAAGCGCCCCTTTGATTCAGCTGGCTCGAGCCCCCGAGGCGGCACTGCAGGGTCGTCGTCGTCGTCGCCGTCGCCGTCGCCGTCGTCGTCGTCATCATCGTCGTCGTCGTCGTCGTCGTTGTGCTCGTCGCCGTCGTTGTGCTCGTCGTCGTCGTCGTCGCCGTCGTCGAAGTCGTCGTCGTTGTGCCCGTCGTCGTCGTAGTCGTCGTAGTCGTCGTCGTCGTCGTGGGTCGTCGTCGTCAACGACGTCGTCGTCGTCGAGCGCTCCTGCTCGGACTTGCGCTGCTCGCCCCTCTCCTCGGCCTCCTTGTCGAACTTCTCCTGCAGGAACTGCAGGGGGGACTTGTCCAGGGGCAGCACCTCGGAAGGCCTCCTCCTCCTCCTCCTCCGCCGCCTCCGTCTCCTCCGCCTCCGCCTCCTCCCTCCTCCTCCTCCTCCTCCTCCTCCTCCTCCTCCTCCTCCTCCCTCCTCCTCTCTCTTCCTCCCCTGGATGGCCTGGCGGCGCGCAGAGGTACAGTCAACCCGTACAGGAGGGATGCGCGATAATGATGCAAGGGCCTTGGACGCCCATTTCGCAGTTTCTCGAGCGGGGCGCGGCCAACGAAAATGGCCAAGGATAGACCGAGGGGGCACGGATGCAAGGGTACCCTTGGGAAGGTTCCCCATACTTGCTATGCGGGTCGACTGTAGGGCGAGGGGAAAGCTTCCGAAGAAGCACGACCAGAGCCCCAGACCCCATCTTTCTGCGCCACTGCTCGGGCTGGGTCACTCTTTGTGAGTGTCTGGGAAAACCCGGGGAGCTGCGGGTATGGACATCTGCCCGCCAACGCGGGCGCGCAGATGTCCACATCCACCGCTCCTCGAGATCCCGGGGCACGGTTCCGAAGCAGAGGGAGGGCGCGGAGGAGGAGGAGGAGGAGGAGGAGGAGGAGGAAGAGGAGGAGGAGGAGGAGGAGGAGGAACAGCTGCTGCTGCTGCTGCTGCTGCTGCAATCTGCATCGATGTCCATATCAGTTAGCATAGCTATCTGCTTGCGGGCACCGCAGAGCCTGGGTTTAACTCTAACCAGGGGGCCTGGGACTCAAAAAGGGAACGCAAGGCCTGGTGCCGTCGCTGAGGGCGCGCACAGCGCCAGCGGTGACACCACGGCGCGGGGGTGCTTATCGGTTCTCGCGAGCCAATTCTCTGAGTCTGACTCTAGTCCTGAGGGCCTCCAGCCTATCCTCCCAGGGTCTGCTACTGAGGGAACGAAGATAGGAGAGGGAAGGAAGCTCGGAGCCCTGAGGAGGACGAGGAGGAGAGGGAACATGCAGAGCAGATGATCTGCCTACTCCTCCTCCCGCGCTGCTGGCCTCTGCTGCTGTTCTCACTTCGCCCTGAGCCCGTACGCGAGCCCGCCCACGGGAGCCTTGCCTGGGAGCTTCTGGAGGCCCACCGCTCTGAGGCACAACGTGATGAGCCTGTCCACCGCCACCCATGTGTAGCCGCCCTTCGTGTTCAACTTGAGTGGATGGAACTTCAGCTGATGGAGCTCTGTCCCTTGCGCATCGTTGATCCCGACGGGCCAATGGCCCACGAATTTGAAGCCGAGCCTGGCCGTAGGTGCCACTCCCTGTTTCTGCTGCATCTCGCTCGCCCTGCACGTGACGCACCAATCTTCGAACTCCGCTGGCACTGAGGCGAGACGGGCGGCGTTGAGCCTGCTGAGCGCCGCGAAGATGCATCGTATTTCCTCGGGCTTGTTGTCCATGGAAGTGCCTGCCAAGCTGGTCATCAATGCTGCTCCTGCGTGAAGGTGTGGAGATCCGAACTCGTGTCCTGCCCCTGCTGCCTTGACGCTCTCCTCGTACTTGGTGGTGGACTCTTTGATTGCCAAAAAACACAGGGTGGCCCGACGGGCCTTTGAAGTGCATGTCGCTCGCCTCCCGCTCCCTCATCCGCGCCTCCATCTGCAGTAGTAGCTTCCGCTCCTGGGTGTCCGTGCCGCGCCCCGTGCCCTTGTTCTGCGTCTTGCGCTCTGGTGCCTGCCCCTGACCCACTTCCTGCGCCATCACCGAGTCCAGCCACACCGACATCGAGATGAATGATGTGCTGCTGGATCTGAGGTAGAACGTGAGCGCTGGCAAGATGCTGATCAAGCTGCTCTGGTGTTTGAGCGACAAACAAGCACAACGGACACTGCGTAACAACGTGGGGTTGACGCCGAGGGGCTCGCACACTAAAGTCAGAAATACACCGTCTGTTCAGTATCGCCGCTGCAAGGTGCCACTGGGCTGTGGCTCGATCTGCGAAATTGCTCTGGCACAAGATACAATAATTCGACAACGTGGCAATGTGTGGGATCCTATCAGCGGCGCAAATCTTCCTCAAAATTTCATCAGTGTCCGTTCTTCATGTGGCACACACCCTCACGCAATGCGCCACCATACTCTTCTGATCCCTGAAGCTTTGCTCACAGATTGGGCAGAGGATGCCTGGCACACCCCCTGTCTCTGGCGTGGGGGGACAGATGATTTCAGCAGGGCCCTGGCTTGGAGGAGGAACTGTGCGCGCTAGCTCCTTGGACCTAAGCTCTGAAACATCGATTCTGGAAAACGAGCCCCTGGCTTCCCCTTTAAACAGATCCCAAAAACTCCCACCCAGCTCTGCGAGCAAATTTGCCCCCTCCGGGGTCCCCTCGAGCGCCTCTAAATCTTGCCAAAACTGCTTTAGCCATGCATTGGCTGTGGGTAAAACAACCCCGTTTGCATCTACATCTAAATTCTGATGCTCACATTCGGCTTGTCCCACTAGTGCTGCGATAGCTTGCTCATGAGCTTGCTGATGTGCTACCGTTTCTTGCAATCATTTAAGTCGTCGTATGCGTAGCTCAGTGAACAGCGCCCCACAGTGGAGGTGCCTCTGAACCTCGATGTTGGAGGGGGGCCGTGTGCGATCTATTTGTCTTTGGGTGTATCTTCCTCGAAGCACAACCCTGGCAAACTTGAAAACGAGCTGTTGTAGAGGTGCAAGACTCTGCTCTGTGATGGGGGTACGCATGTTGAGCACGTAAGCCTCGAGGCCCGAGATGGCTGCATTGATGATCAGCCCCGCGAAGACAATCCCTTTGAACCTCATGGAGACCCGTGGAGCCGCCCAAAACTTACCCATTTTGTGCCACGCCGCACGGAGAGCCTGCATTCCAAACTTCTTTTCAGCTGAGAACCCATCGTTGAAATGTAGACGCCCTCCCAGATAACGAGCCTCGGCTAAGACCTGACCTTCGATTCGAACACGCGTTTCATGAAACTTGCGATTGAGGAGACCTGCTTCTCTGCCTGAACCCTGGACAATGTTCATTTGCTTCTCAACGTGCTGTGCTCCTCCTAAGTCCGATAATGCTGCATCAAGTATGTTGTTTTCCCACTGCGCGACTGCGGCCAAGTGCTTCGCATTCGCACCGATGAGCTTACGCGCTACATCATCCACAAAAACAGATGTTGCAATATCGGGCGGATCACGGTGATGAGGCGCCTGAAGTTGATCGGGCATCTTCATGTGTAATGCCCTCTGCCATGGATCTACATTCATGTGATCAATCAAGTGCTGAATTCCCTTGCCGTATGCTTTCACAAATATCTTGGTGGCTGCGTGATCGCCTGGTAGTACACCTGTCTGATTTGCCATGTGTCCACTGTGTGCGCCGTCATCGATGATGAATGAGCTGTTGACAAGCCTCTGGTAGACCATGTCCACTCGTTCTGTTGAGACCAATTCGTCAGCTGCTTCTCCTGCTTTCAACTTGTGTACACAATAGAACGCATTGCTGGCATCGCGTAGTCGCGTGACGTGGTGAACCCCTGCTCGGCGAAGACGCGCAGAACCACACATCTGAACCAGCATTGCATCCTCGCGTCTGCGATGGGATATGCCGCCATGTGCCCAATACGGAAAGCGTGCATTGGGATCCATGAGAGCGCGATAGTAAGATCGTCCAAGTCCACAGAAAATCATGATGGGTCTTTCTCCGGCCGTATTATCCTTGTCATTGTGTTTCGGCAATCTGCAACACTGCGCCTGATGCCAAACTGCAGGTACTTGTCCCTCTCGACGTGCTGCGCGGCAGACAAGATAGAGGCATTTCTCAAACATCGGTGCTTGCAATTCCGTAGTCGCTTCTGTGGAATCTTCTGCTCCTCCAGTTGGCGATGAGCTGTGCTCTCTCTGTTCAGCAGCCAGCGGGGCGGTGACGCCGCTGTCGTGGACGAGGTCCTCTAAGGGGTCGGCGAACTCCAGGTCTGCTGCTCCTCATCGCGTTGGTGCCGAGGGTCTGCGAGAAAGGCCGTCCACCGACGTAACTGCGCGGTCTTCTCGCTGTGGTGCTGCATCGTCGTGTAGCAGATGTCCTCGACGAAAGACTGGTGCTCCTGGTCCCGAAGTCGTAGCCGGCTGTGAATCTGGTTCGCGCTCTGGTGCAGGTGGGTCTGCTGCCGTTCGAAGTCCTGCTCTGTGCTGCTTTTTGTAGTACCAATTGGGCATGGCGAACACTCGTAAGAGGTCCCCCGATGTGCTCCAGTCAGGCGTCGACCTCCAAGACGGTAACTTTTTTATGACCTTGCGAAGCTTTTCAACATCAATAAGTGCATGCTCATGCGCTGCCTGGTAGTCAATCATTTCGTCGTCATTGGCTCCCGTCCATTCAAGCAACGATGGCTGGTGGCTGTTGCTGCCAATGACGTTCTCAGAAAAGGGTTGCCTCCAGAAGCCGACGGCGCGAAGTGGTGCAGCGCACCGAAGCAGTACCCGTGCCTCAGCTCCTCCCTCTGGACCATTCTTCTGAAACTTACTGATCCAGTCCATTGCTGAGGCTCGTGATGTCGGGACCTTGCTGTAGTGCCTTCCACGCGGCCCCCTGCAGGTGCCTGCTAATAGTCTGGCTAGCCGATGTGCATCGTAAAACTTTCTCTCACGCCATGCTTCCCATAGTGCTTCCACTCGATTCGCAAGTAACTCATCCACCACCACCTTCTTGCGATGTTTCAACTTTCTGCTGAGTCGAGCAATGCTGAGATTCAAATCTGCATGTTCACGCTCCTGCTCTTTGGCCAGCCGTCGGTGACGCAGTAGTTCACGAACCTCTCGGCATTGGTTGAAGCTGTCCTCTACCTTTTCCGTGTAGCCTGGCGTGTCCCTCAGCTGTGCTCGTGCCACTCCGTCAATACATTGCATCATTCCCGCATTGATCATATCAACGTTGCCCTCAAATTCCCATTGCTCAAATAACTCCATCTTTGCCTGTAGTTGTGCTTCGACTTGTTGTATGAATCGTTCTCGTTGGTGTCCGTACAATAGCATCGCGTTACGCGCCTCTGCATTTGGCTTTCTTGGTCCGCGCTGCTGATGCATCCGCTCGTACGAATGATAGAACGAAAAAAACCACTGGATAATGGTCTTTTGGACCTGCACATCGAATGTGTTGAAGTGCTTTTCCTCTTCTCCATGCAACCATGCACTCTTGAGTCTTTTGTGAGATCGCCCTCGGGACTATGATGAAATCAATCCTCTTGCGCACATTGTCCGCTATCCCGTAGTAGGTGACGCCTGCCTCATAAAATGCGTTGGCCACCACCATGTCATGTGCCCTCAATGTGGGACCCACAATGCCGTAGTTGACCCCGTGCTTGTCCTCCTCACAGTCACCCGAAATGCGCGGCTCCATCTGATCAGCTCCGCATGTCGAATTGAGGTCGGTACCGATAATGGGCACACATCTTGACGGTAGTCTGTTCATTTGCTCATGTAGCCATGTCGATAACTCTTGCGAAACCGTTCTCTGATACGCTGCTGCTCCTTTGCCTTTCCCTCGAGTTGGAAACTAAAGAGAGAATACTGCAAAATCTTGTCTACCTCGTCGATATCTAATCATGAGCCCACGTCCTTGCAATCGTCCTTTGGGTGCTGCCACTCGAATTACATACTGTGGCTTGTAGCGCTTTGCATGAAGACCAATGGTTGCACCACAATATCCATTACTGCTCGCACTGTGCCCAGCATGGTAAAAGAAATGATTAGCCGTGCTACTTCTGGACACCTCGCCCCTGTCTCTCAGAGTCGTTCCTTGCAGCGTCAGCACGTCGAAGCCGTCGAACTGCTCGGAGATGTCCGCCAGTCTGTCTGGCGCCGCGGCAGTGAGAGGGTTGTAAGACATTGCTCGCACGAGTCTCCAACCGCCGCCGCTCCCTGCTCCGTGCCCTGCTGCCATCATCTGCTCCCATGAGGAGCGTGCAAGGGTTCGGATAGTGAGTGTGGGGCTTCAGTCGCGCGGCGCACCTGTGGGCCGTGGTGCGACTGAGGAGGAACAGGGGGAGGAGGAGGAGGAGGAGGAGGAGGAGGAGGAGGAGGAGGAACAGGGGGAGGAGAGGAACCAAAAAAAACACACCTAGGAATTTCACACAAAGGGTTTTGGCACCGCCAACGGTGCAATGCATGTGCGCACATGCCACTGGATCCCCAGCGATCCGGACCAGGGTTGATGCACGGCCGTGTTCTAGGATGCAGTTGACATGTATGGTGTGGCAAAGCTGTCGGCGGCGACAAGATCCCAAGATCCGTTCCGCTACCAACAAACATTCCATGGTGGTTTGGCACAGCCAAACCACCGTGCAACGTCAGTTTGTTCATCCGTTGACAGCAGCACGCGTCGCGGCAGCAGAACGCAGTAGCGCGCGCGGGCATGCAGGGCCGGCGATGTGGCTGGCCAGCTGCCAGCGCGATTTCGGCAGAAGAGCCGAAATCCACGTTGGATCGTTTTGGGCGTGGTATCCGGCCCACCTGCATCGCACTGCCAGGCGCCGCGGCCTTGTGATTGTAGCGCCAGGCCCCGTGCGCCCCTCGAGGCGGGAAAGCAAGCTCTACACAAACGAACCCCGCGTGCTCTTGTGGGGGCGGCGAAAACGATCGTACACAAAGGAAATTCCTTTGTGCGACCCCCGCGTTGGCAGTGCAACCAGACCGCACACACAGGAATTACACTTGATTTCGTGGTTCACAAAGGAATTGCAGCAACGCCCTTCTGGGTTGCGCTCTTCGCGCGCGGCGACAGCTCCGAGCTGGAAAGGAAGGGGGGGGCGGGACAAGGCAAAGCGGGGGAAGAGAAAAAAAAGAGGAGGGCGAGAATGAGGCGAAGGAAGCAACGGAAGGACGCCTGGATGCGCGCAAGCGAAGCTAACACCGCGCGCCGAAACAGTTGTTCGTTCGTTCGATTGGCCGTGCGGAAGATGAGTAGAAAAATACTTGTTTGCTGCCTATCGAAGGGACTTTTTGGGAATGAGACTCGCGCTCTCTTTCCAGCCCCCTTTCCCACACCCCGTTGCGAGCGCGCGACGATTTGTTCTGGCCCGCGGGCAGAGGACTGCCGGTTGCTGGTGAGCGGCCTTTCCACCCGTCACGCGTTCCGAACACATGCGACCAGCATAACGCACTTGCCACGCAAACCGCCAGCTCCAAACACCGACGCCACCCCGATCCCCGCATCCGTGCCAGGCACCCTCTCAACGACGCCCCTTTCCGGCGTAAAACCAATAAAACCCTTTGTGTTTATGTGTTTTTTTCCTGTTCTGAGAGGAGGAGGAGGAGGAGGAGGAGGAGGAGGAGAAGGGACGAGGAGGAGGAGGGAAAGGAGGGGAAGGAGGAGGAGGAGGAGGAGGAGGAGGTGGATGTGCACATCTTCTGGCGGTTGGCACTGTTCCAGCGGGGTCCCTCTGCGAGGACCCCAGGGCCCGAGCCTGGGCCGCACAACGCCCGCTGTGGAACAAAAACTGCAGCGCCTGGATCTCTTACGGGACCTCGGAGCGGCCGCGGCGACTTCCCTCCCCCTGGCGGCGCGCACGAAGGGGGCAGGGCGAGTGGGGGAGGGCTTCTTCGAAGGAGGCCACCTCTCAGCGGGCGCGGGCCCCCCATCTACAGATGAGGCCCGCGCCTTCTTCGACGCAGGGGTGCTTGTGAGAAGCCTTCCCCCCGGCGCGCAGACATGGGGTAATTAGGGCGAGGGGGGAGGGCTTCTTCGAAGGAGGCCACCTCTCAGCGGGCGCGGGCCCTCCATCTACAGATGAGGCCCGCGCCTTCTTCGAAGCAGGGGTGCTTGTGAGAAGCCTTCCCCCCGGCGCGCAGACAGGGGGTAATTAGGGCGAGGGGGGAAGGCTTCTTCGAAGGAGGCCGCTTCTCAGCAGGCGCGGGCCTTACATCTATGGATGAGGCCCGCGCCTTCTCTGAGAAGCGGGGGTGCTTCTGAGAAGCCTTCCCCCCCTGACCCCACCCCCCTCGCGTGGCCGAGCGGGGATACCTCGGGGATCTCCCAGATCTGGCGGCGGCTCCGGAGGACGTGGCGGGCGCCGCGGCAGTCCCAGAGCGACCCCGGAACGCTCTCTGAGGGCGCTCCGACGCGCCCTGAAGCGATTGTGCCCTGCTCGTGAGCCTGTCTGATCCTGGGAGGCTCTCGTTCGGCTGCACGCAAGAGTGAGCCCTGGGCAAGTGCGCTCTGGTGCGCGGCTCTTTGGGGGGCCGCGGGGGGTCCAACACACGAGCGCGCAGGACGCCACCATCGCGTCGCATCCGGCGATCGGGGGACCCCGGTGGGCCCGCACCAAGCCCAGACCCCCGACGTCATGCTTTTTTCATGACGCGATCCCCAGAGGTCTCGACCCCTTCCCCAGAACCGGTTTCTCGTCCGGAGTCGTTTCTTGACGGTCCCGAGGGCCGGGGGCTGGCCCCCAAAGGCCGAAGATAACGAAAAACCTCCCGTCGTGATTTTCTCACGACTCGAGGGGGTCTGGGAAGGCCGCTCCGGCGAAGGGCCCCTCTGACGTGCAGTCGACTCGCGGGCACGACGGGGTCCTGGAGCGAGGGGCCGCCGGCCCAGACGGCGCCAGGCACCGAGCCAGCCTGCACGACGGTGCCACCGCCTCGCCCTGGCAGGGCGACGATGCTCGTGCCGCACGCGCCTTGCGACCCTCGCCCTGCGGGTGTCCTTGCCGCCTGCCCCCCCCCTCCCACACCGCATGCTTCAGCAGGGGTGCACCCATCCAGGCGCGCGCCGTCGGCCTCGCCCCCCCCCTTGGCCTCCGCACCCCCCGCCTCCGCCGCGCCCTCGCCGCGCCAATGCCTCTCCCTCTCCGCCCCCGAGGGTCTGCCGCCTCTCGGCGCGCCCCCCTCCTTCGGCTGGAGGAGGAGGAGGAGGGGGAGGGGGAGGGGGAGAAGGAGGGGGAGGAGGAGGAGGAGAAGGAGGAGGAGGAGGAGGAGGAGGAGGAGGAGGAGGAGGGGGGGGGCAGGGGCCCCGAGGGCAGGGAGCGGAAAGCCCAGGCGGAGCCTGCGCGGCTCGAGGCCCTCGCCCTCAGGGCCCCGCCCCTCGGGGCCCCGCCTCTGCACCGCCGACTCCGGCCTCCCCCTCCCCCTCCTCTCCTCCCTCTCGGCCCCCCTCTCTGGCGAGACACCTCCTGCGGCCCACTGCGCCCCATGATATATATATATATATATATATACACATAATATATATATATATATACACATATACACATATACACATATACACACATATATATATATATATATGTGTCGAGGTGAGGGGGTGAGATCGAAGTGGAACGGAGAGCCCCCCTACCGGGAAATCGATTTCGGTTCCGTGTTCGTGCGCGCCGTGCGTGCCGTGCGGGCGAGGCGAAGCTGCGTGGGCGGGCGAGAGAAAGTCTCCTGTGGCTGAGGCGCGGCCGGACCAAATGTCTCCCTTCCGGGCGGCCGGGGCCCCGCGGTGTCCCGCCAGTGTCCCGCTGGTGTCCCGTCGGTGTCCCGTCGGTGTCCCGATGATGATGATGATGATCATGATGATGATGATGATGATGGTGATGATGATGATGATGATGATGATGATGATGATGATGATGTTGATGTTGATGTTGATGTTGATGTTGATGTTGTTGATGATGATGGTGATGATGATGTTGGCGTTTTATTTTGATTATCGATAGTGAGATCGATAGTGAGGTCGAATGTGAGATCGATAGTGAGATCGATAGTGATATCGATTGTGAGATCGAGCGTGAGACCGAGTGTCATATCGATTGTGAAATCGATTGTGAGATCGATAGTGGTATCGGTAGTGAGATCGACTGTGAGACCGAATGGGAGATCGATTGTGAGATCGGTTGTGATATCGATCGTGAGATCGACAGTGAGACCGAATGTGAGATCGATTGTGGGATCTATTGTGAGATCCATTGTGAGATTGATAGTCAGATCGATTGTGAGATCGATCGATTGAGATTGATAATGAGATCGATAGTGAGTTCGATAGTGAGATCGATGGTTAGACCGAATGTGAGATCGATTGTGAGATCGGTTGTGATATCGATAGTGAGATCGGTAGTGAGACCGAATGTAAGATCGATAATGAGATCCAAAGTGAGTTCGGTAGTGAGATCGATAGTCAGATCGAATGTGAGATCGTTTGTGATATTGATTCTGAGATCAATAGCGAGACCGAATGTGAGATCGATTGTGAGATCGATTGTGAGATCGATAGTCAGATCGATTGTGAGATCGATCGATTGAGATCGATTGTGAGGTCGGTAGTGAGTTCGATAGTGAGATCGATCGAGTGCGACGCTGGTCCCCCCCCCCCTCACCTCCTTATCACCCGAAGGGTGGTCGTGCACAGTAGGTATATATATAGTATACAACAAGAAAAAACAAAAAACTCTGCCGTCTCTTCCTCCACCCTCCCTCCCTTCGTTCTGGCGCAGCCTCCGTGGTGCTGCAGGCCTGCCGCAGGCTTCCCGGATGGCCTCCCGCCCCCCCCCCGCCCCCCTCCCTTGCCCCCCTCCCCCTCCGTGGCCCGCGGTGTCCCTGGAGCCTCCCCTGGACCACCGCCCTCCCCGCCTCTCCCCGACCTTCCAGGAGGGCTGACAAAAACAGCACCAGGACCTCGACGTCTGAATTCCCGTCGAGGCGTTCAGATAGGTCTCCAGTTCTGGAGGGCTACTCTTCAGCACTCTGGCAGGTCAGGGCTGGGAGCCTCATGGGCCCGGTGGGCGGGACAAACGTGCGCGAGCGTCGAAGGAGCCGCGGGGAGGTCCGAGGCGAGAGCGTGAGTCCTGGACAGAGCTGGAGGAGAGGTCTTGGGCGGAAGGCGAACGTTTTCTGACTCGGCGTTTCCACATTGGGCGGAAGGGGGGGGGGGAGAGGCGGGGGACTGGCCCCGGACCGCTGCTCAATGCGACTGTCTGCAGCAGTGCGTCCTGTGGGGAGGACTCCACCTGCTCGAAACAGGTACCAAAAACAGCCGAGATCTACTCCACGGGGGGGGTGGGGGCGAGGCAAAAAGACGACGAGGAGGAGGTGGAGGAGGAGCAGGAGGAGGAGGAGGAGGAGGAGGGGGAGGAGGAGGAGGTTGAGGAGATGGAGCAGGAGGAGGAGGAGATGGAGCAGGAGGAGGAGGAGGAGCAGGAGGAGGAGGAGGAGGGCCCGCGCCGATCGGGCAAGAACACGATCGCAAGTGGGATGCCTGCTTGGCAGCAACGCAGCGCGGGCGTCTCAGGGCAATAGAGCGCGATTCCTTAGCGACGCAGGAGCGCGATTCTTTCACAGTGCCCTGCGACGTCCCCAACCCGTCTGCATCCCGTGACCAGGGCAAGTGGCTCAAATGGTTATGAATAGTGATAAACCGAGAGCCGTCCTTCGTGTGCAAGCTACATGGGATGCGCCCGCACGGTGCGCGACTCATTGGAGAGCAACGCAAGAACGAGCAGCAGGAGGGGGAAGGAGGAAGAGGACGACAATGCGGTAACAAGGATAACAAACGAGGATGGCGATTTTTCAAATGGCTCGCGCCACGTCGCTGTGACGTCCCAAATCATCAACTGTTCATTGCTAGTGCTTGAAAGGCGAGGCTTGGACAGTGGCGACAGCTTCGCAGATCGCAGCCCCCAGGGATAACGAAGTCTAATGTGAGTCCCTGCAGGGCGCCACAGCGGTAGGCCACCCAGCAGCCCTCGAAAATAGCGAAAGTATCGCAGTTCAGCCCCCCCCCAAGGATGGCGAGGTCTAATCTGAGTCTGCACTCGGTACCCAGTAGACTGCCCCCCCAGCAGCCCTCGAACGTGGCAACAGTTTCGCGGACCGCAGCCCCACAGGGATAGCGAAGGCTAATCTGAATCCCTGGCGGGGCGTCACTCCGCAGGACTCCCCAGCAGCCCTCGAAAGTGGCGAACATTTCACAGCTCGCAGCCCTCCCCAAGGATGGCGAGGTCTGATCTGAGTCCCCGACAGGGCGTCACTCCGCTGGACCCCCCAGCAGCCCTCGAAAGTGGAGACAGTCTTGCAGACCGCAGCCCCCCCATGGATGGCGAGGTCTGAGCTGAGTCCCCAGCGGGGCGTCACCCCGCTGGACCCCCCAGAAGCCCTCGAAATTGGCGGCAGTTTCGCAGATCGCACCCCCCCAGGGATGGCGAGGTCTCATCTGAGTTCCTGGCAGGACGTCACTCCGCTGGTCCCCGCAGCCCTCGAAACTGGCGACCGTTTCGCACTTCGAAGCACCTCGCAGACCTCCAAAGCGCAGCCCCCCAGAGATGACGAGCCCCCAGCGGCTCCAAGATAAGTCGAGGTAGCAGGTAGGCAAAGGAGAGAGGCGAGAACAGAGACGAAGAGGGGGGCGGGAGTGGAGACAGCAGTGCTCTATTCAAAATGAGAACCCAGCATCAAGCTACCGAGGAACCCCACATACTTATAATGTGTCTGGCGTGACGATACTTGACGTGAAACTTGCGACACAAATGCAGGTGGCCGTTGCTTCGCCGATCCCGTTGGTGGCGCCTGTCAAGCCTTGGGAGCCTGAGTACCCTGAGGGGGTCAATAGTCCCTGGGAGACCGACCCCCCTGCGCACCCTTTCTGGTGTCGAGAAAGTGCCACGCTTGCTGTGCCCTGGACGACCGGCGCGGATAGCGGCCGCGCTGAGGGACCACCCCCTGCGCACCACCTATGGTCTCGAGAATATGCCACGCCTGCTCTGCCCTAGACGACCCTGAGGGATAGCGGCCGCGCTGAACCCCCCCCCTGCGCATCCCCTGTGGTGTCGAGAAAACGCCACGCCCGCTGTGCCTGGACGACGGTCGAGCATAGCGGCCACGGTGAGAGACCACCCCCTGCGCACCCCCTATGGTGTCGAGAAAATGCTTCGTCTGCTCTGCCCTGGACGACCGTGACGGACAACGGCCGCCCTGAGGGACCACCCCCTGCGCACCCCCTTATGGTGTCGAGAATATGCCACGCCTGCTGTGCCCTGGACGACCGTGACGGCTAGCGGTCGCGCTGAGGGACCACCCCCTGCGCACACCCTTATGGTGTCGAGCATTTGCCACGCCTGCGATGCCCTGAAGAACCGTGACGGATAGCGGCCGCGCTGAGGGACCACCACCTGCGCAACCGCCTACGGTGTCAAGAAAATGCCACGACTGCTATGCCCTGGACGACTGTGATGGATAGCGGCCGCGGTGAAAGACCACCCCCTAGTCACCCCCTATGGTGTCGAGCATATGCCACGCCTGCGATGCCCTGAACGACCGTGTCGGATAGCGGCGTGGTGAGGGACCACCCCCTGCGCACCCCCTGTGGTGTCAAAGAAGTGCCACGTCTGCCACAGCGGTTTTGTGAACGAGACAGAGAGGCAATATGGTGGGGATGATGATGATGATGATGAGGAGGAGGAGGAGGAGGAGGAGGAGGAGGAGGACGAGGAGGAGGAGGAGAAGGAATGCGGGTGCGACGCGGCAAAGAAGAAAACCATAATCCCACGGAAAATGTGGGGAAAACCACAGCACACCGCTCGATCCTGGAGTCGCAGTTAGGGGGGGGTGTCATGCGTATGATGCGCGTGCGGATGTATCTAGACGCGTGTCTCATGAGCGTGCCGTGCATGTGTTGCGAGAACCCCACGTGCCGCGCATGCGTTGCGCTCGGGCGACGCGAGGGAGAGGAGAGGAAGAGGAGGAGGGGAAGAGGGAGGTGCGTGGTGGGAGGAGAGGCGGGTGCGACGCGGCAGAGAAGAAAACCAGAACCTCACGAAACATGTGGGGAAAAAGAAGAATAGGAACAACTCTAATAAAGTACCAGGCGTGTGCGCGGTTCTTGAATCAACTGCTGGGAAACTTGAGCGAGAGCGCGATTCTGTAATGAGACGTGGGGAAACATTATGCACGAGCCGATGCTGCTGCAGCTGGGGACCCTGGGGCGCAGTTTGAGCCCCGAGACTTCCTCTGGAAAAAACGCGTGTGCGAGCGCCGGGCGGGGCACATCACATGAAAATGACCCTGCCACGTACCCAACCCATGTGCAGCAAGTGGCCAGATTAGTTGACCCACATTGCTATGGATGATGACGATGTGAGTTGACGGCAGAAAATCCACACCGATAAGAACCACCCCGACACGCGAAGCCGTTTCGTAAACGCACCCAAAGAAATAATCAAACAGGGTAGGGCTGTTTCGTAAACGCCCAGGGCCGTTTAGTAAACGCCGAGTGTCCAGTCCGGGTGGTTTTTCCCCCTTGAATGAGAGCCGTCGTTTGTTGCCCGAGCCACGTGGGACGCCCGCCTGTTGCACGACGCACAAGGCCCCTGCCCACCGCGGGGAGGAGCTGGGGAACGGCGGGGGCGCCACGAGACGTCGAGGCGCCGAGTCTCCGTAAGACGTCGTTCATTTGGGCCCCCCAGCAGCCCTCGAGAGTGGCGACGGTTTCGCGGTTCGCAGCGCCCCCCAGGGGTGGCGAGGACGAATCTGAGTCTCCGCAGGACGTCACCTCGCTTGACCCACCCAGCAGCCCTCGGAAGTGGCGAAGGTATCGCAGTTCGCAGCCCCCCAGAGATGGCGAGGTCGAATCTGGATCTGCGTGGGACGTCACTCCGCTGGCCCCCCAGCAAGCCTCGAGGGTGGCGACAGTTTCGCAGGTCGCAGTCGCCCAGAGATGGCGAGATCTAATCTGGGTCCTTGGCGGGGCGTCACTCCGCCGGACCCTCCAGCAGCCCTCGAAAGTGGCGACGGTATCGCAGTTCGCAGCCCCCAGGGATGGCGAGGTCTGATCTTAGTCTGCGTATGATGTCACTCAGCTGGACCCTCCAGCAGCCCTCGAAAGTGGCGACGGTATTGCAGTTCGCAGCCCCCCAGGGATGGCCAGATAACGCAGGACGGCGATGTAAGAGGCAGGCTGACAGGCAGGTACAAGCCAGGTCCCAGGTGGAATGCAGGAGAGGAGAGGAGGGAAGAGAGGAGGAGGGAAGAGAGGAGGAAGGAGGCTGGGAAAAAGGTGGAGACCGCAGCGCTCTCTCTAAAACGATAACCCGACGCAGGAGAGTTGTGAAAGATAGAACGGGTACCGATGAGGGAGATCAACGGAAAAGTCCAGAAATGGCAAGTCAATGTTAGGAAGCGAGAACCCCAATCAGTGAGTTCTTGCACTGTGGAGGTGGAAGATCTGTTGTGCGAGCAATGTGGCGCAAGCTCTATCGTGCAAACTATGTGGCGTAAACTATGGTGTGAGAGCTATGTGGTGTGAGCTATATTGTGTGATAAGTGCTGTGCAAGCTATGTGGTGCAAGCTGTGCTGTGTAGCTGTGTGGCGTGTGCTGTACAGTATCGTGTGAGCTGGATTGTCTGATATATGTATGGTGGGCGGCGTGGCGATCGCTAAGCAGTGCCAGCTATTTGGCGTGAGCTCTGTGCTGTGAGCTGTGTGCTGCGAGCTGCGTCTTGCAAGCGGTGTGGTGCTAGCTGTGAGGTGTGAGAACCATGTGCAGGCTGTGGCGGAAGCGCACGGGGTACCCGCGGGGCGCCCACGAGCGGGCTCTCGGGCGCGACCGCGGCGAACAACCTCGGGAAGCCCACCCAGCGTACGAGGCGCCCGCGGGGCGCCCACGAGCGGGTACGGGCGCCGCCGCGGCGAGAACCCTCGGGAAGCCCACACGACGCACGGGGCGCCCACGGGGCGCCCACGAGCGGGTTCTCGGGCGCCACCGAGGCGAACACCCGGGAGATCCACCCGATCACATGAGAACGCCAAGTAAGAACCCCATCAGTGCACGCACGGCTTAGGGAAACACACATGTTTCGGTCGCACACGGCCGGGGGATGAATCCGCGCGGGCGCCTGAACATACAGAACACACTTGCACACAGGCACACACACAGACACACACACACACACAGACACACATACACGACGCAAACGACTTAACCCAGGTCACACACGTACACCAGCAACAACAAATCCACCCGTCGAGATGTACGGAATGCAAGGATGCATAATCAGTTAGTTCATGGAAGTGTCCAGCGGAAACCGCCACGCTCTGAGAGAGAGCCGCCCTCCATCCGTGTGCGTGAGCATCCACTGGTCACCTTCTACGGAGCGAGGGCCCCATGAGGAACATCGGAGGAGGGCCAGCCCAGACAAGGGCGACCCTCCCGGGTGTTGTTCGACCTTCTTGGGCCTCTTGGGGGTTTCGTCGTCGCTGCGGCTGGACCCGCCTCGAACAGTCAGTCTGGGTTGGTCCTGAGAGGGGTCCAGGGATCGAGTTTGAGCGGATTTAAAGCCGGGCGGGGGAACCGCCGTTGTCTCAACTGGCCCTCCACCGAGAAGAGAGGCCGCACTCCATCTGCGCGGCCGCTGCAGGTTCTGACAAGTGCACCCTTAGAAGCGTTGTAAACATCAAGGCTCGAGATGATAAGTCGTGAGGGGCCAAAGGCCCGAAGGAGGAAAAGGAGGAGGAGGAGGAAAAGGAGAAGGATGGGGAACGGTGCAAGTGCGTGGGCGGGCGAGGAGGGGGAGGAGGCTTCATCCTCCCCCTGCTCCTCCTGCTCCTCCTGTCTGCCCTCAACCCCCCTTCGCCTCCCCCTCCGTCCCCCGCTCCTCTTGGGCTGCCCGCCCGCAGCCGGGCACGCGGCGCCTCGGCGGAATGCTGGTTGTAGGAGGCGAAGCGCAGGTGGCTGTTGCGTTTGATGGTGCCTCCGGCGGCAGCACGCTCCGATCCGGCGCGGCCCCGCGCGCTGATGTGGCCAGTTCTCCTCCACCACTACCAGGGAGGAGGGGGAGGAGGATGAGGAGGAGGAGAAGGAGGACAGGACAGGACAGGACAGGACAGGACATCCGCACGAGGGGGTCTACGTCAGCACCTACAAAGGAGCTGTTCGCGCAACTAGCAAAATCCCCTGCGATTAAATCGTGCCGCGCACCCCACATTTCTCCTGTAGCGGACAGAGGGCACACCCCAAAACTCAAGGGGGCGAGCTCCGAGGTGGCCCCGTGAGAGAGGCTCGTTGATTAAGACGAGTCCCTCGGGTCAATGCGAGGGGAACACCTGCTGGCCAGTTCGCGTGCCCTCTCCGGAGGACGCGCTGGCGAACAGGGTTCCCAAGTAGGGGGGGGTCCCTGACCCTTTCTTTAGTTTGCGAGCCGAGCCAGAGCGCCTGTGCTCCGAGAAGTCCGCCCCCCCCCCCTTCCCACCAACACAAGAACACCAGCACTCCGAGATGTCCTCGCTCGTGCTCTCTGCTCTCACTACGCCGAGACAGATGCTTCCCGCGCCAAACGCGCTCAGGTTTCGCTTCCCGCGCCAAGCGCGCTCAGAAATGTTCAGCCTTTCCTCTTTCCGTCCTGTGCAAAGTCACACTTCAATCAAAATCGGGGCAAACATGCGGCACATTCAGAAGATGGACAGATGACGAGAGACAGGGAGACAACGCAGGGGAGAGAGGGGGGTGGGAGAGAATGCAAGAGAGCCCATGCACCCCAAGCACCTGCTGATGGGCCTGTTTAAGATTATACCTACATCCTGTCGTGCCAACGCTTCGAACAGAGCCCCCCCCCCCTCCCCCCCCCGCCCCCTCTCGCTGCGCCAAGACAGATGCTTCCCGCGCCAGACGCGCCCAGAGATGCACAACTTCTGCTCGCTTGCTCCTCTGCAAAGCCACACCGACTTCCTCAGAAAATCTGGGGGCACGTGCGGCACGTGTAAAGAATTGGCACAACATCTCCGTTGTCAAGGTGATTTTCTGTCTACGAGCGTGTATTTATCTTCCACTTGGATAACGCACACATCCCAAGGATACCCACTCTGAAATTGCGCCTAAACTGCAGCACATGCCTATGAGAGCCAGTTTTTTTGCCGAATATCCAACTATGCCAGAAAGGTGTTCTTCACTGCGTCGCAGACCATATTACGTCTTTGTTCAGCTTCTTCGACTTGGTTTGAAATGGCATTCTGAAGCTGGATCATCTCTGTCGGTCTCAATGTGGTTTGCCTCCTCCATAGTCCGTGGCGAAATCCAATGCTTCTAGTTCTGTCAGTGCATCCTCCACTTCCTGCTGTGTGAGAGACCAGGGGGCAGCTGTTGTTGAATTTCTTTCGCCCTACGCGAGGAACCTGTATCGTTCAGACGCACCTCAGAAATGTCCTGCAGTATGTTCCAGTTTGCCGACAGAAAGAATGGTTTTCGAGGCTCATCACTGGCGGAGGCCAGTGGCCTCCGAACCTCGGGGCCGCTATCTTCCCTCTGGCTCTTGTTCCCTTGACGCAGATGATCTTCTAGTTCCACTGCGAACTTTTCCACACAAATCTCGTCATCTGCTTCTCTGTCGCCGTATTCGCTTCAAGGTCACATTCCAATCTTCCATCGGAATCTGGGAAGATACGGCACATGAAATTCTCATCACCTAAATAGCAGGGGCCGATGGGTCTTTGAAGCTCTTCATCGGCCGCAGCCGATGACCTCCGAACCTCAGGGCCTCCATCTTCCCTCGGAACGTTGTCGTCTGTCTTCGCTCGCCACCGAACAACTGAATGCAAAACAAGCCCTATTGGACTCCATTGGAGCAGTTGGTCTTCAATATCCTGCTGCATCTGCTCCCAAAATTCTGATTCGTGCATGGGATTTCGAAGGTCTTCATTCGCACCCTCCGGTTGCCTCCGAACCTCGGGGCCTCCATCTTCCCTCTGGCAACCGCTGTCCAGCGACGGCTCTTGGTCAACCAATTGTTCGCAAATGGCAACCCTGGCAACCTGGCATTTCCGAGCGTGGGTACGGCGGATGCGTTATCGTCGTCTTTGGCTCGTCGTTGTTTCAAGGTCACATTCCAATCCTCCGTCGACTTTCGGAAAGTTGCGGCACAAGAAAAATCCATCACCAAGTTACGACCCTGTCACGCGAGAAAAAAACGCAAAATGCACGGTCTCGGAATGGCTGCAGGGATTGTTTTGTTTATTCTCCGTCGTCCCTCCTCCCCCCTACTCCCTCCCCCCGTCACTGGAGAATGTATGGGGCGGAAATCGTGTGAGTGGGTTTCAGTGAAAGTCCTCACTC
>CAUYUJ010015982.1:645254-675254 GCA_963575745.1 Prorocentrum cordatum
CCCAGCAGCTCAGGGAACCCAGGCTGTGGCGGGGGGGGAGGGGCAGAGCCATTCCGAGATCGAGCATCACGGCATCACACTGCAGAGCGTTGGCGGGGAGGGGAGGGGAAGGATAAATGCACGCAGTGGATGCCCTGGCGACACCGCGCAGCACGGTATTCTCAGGACGTCCTGGGGCTTCCAGGAGCGTCCAGTGGCCTCCGCGGGAACCCCTGGGAGGGGTTTGAGGAGGAGGGGAGGCGCACGAGCGCAGGGAGTATGGCTTCATGCGGCTCGCGTTCAGCCGCTCACGTGCCCAGGAGACTTCCGGGAGCGCCCCCCCCCCCCCCGGGACTTGGAGGCGCCTCCAAGGGCCTCCGTGCACGAACAGTTCGGGGGCCTCCCCAAAGCGGCCCAGATGACCCGCGAGGGCCACGAGATGGCGCAGAGATGCCGCCGAGGTGGGCCCGGGCGGCCCCTACCGTAACACCGAAGGTGGCCCGAAGGTGGCCCCAGGATGCTCCCGAGAGGCCCTCAGATTGCTCAAGATGGACCCCAAGCTTCCAAAGCAGAATCACATGATAGGGGAAACGCCGACAAATGAACACTGCGCGACGCCTGCGCACTGACCACGGTTTTTGCTGGCGGGTGCGAGGTCTGGGGGATTCCGTGAGCACCTCGTCTGCCGCTAGCGCCCCTTGCCGCCTGCTCGTGAGCCGGCCACAAGGTATGGGGGGGGGTAAGGGAGAGCAGAGGGACTGGGATGCGGGAAGCGATGCGGTGGTGCGCGCGTTCAGCGAAGAGTTAGAGGGGGAGGTGCGGGGGGGCCGCCCGAGGGGGAGGGAGAGCGCACAGCTCCTGTCGGAATCGATCCCAAAGTCCACGTCCTTGTAGAGGTAGTCTTCCTTCTTCCTGCGGAGATAGCATCCATCTGGTGCTGCTGCAGCTGCTGCTGCTTATCCTCCTCGTCACTCGTCAGTGCCCTCATTCTCGTTATCAATCACATCCGACTCATCCTCGTAGTCATCGGCTGCATTCGTACTCACCATCCTACTCAGCATCATCGTTGGCATCGTCAGCATCATCGTTATCGACAATGCCATGATTGACATCGCCACCATCGCCATCAGTATCAGCAGCGTCGTTACCATCATCATTGCCATGACCATCGTCATAGTCGTCATTTTCTTTCTCGATAACACCATCGTAAATGTCATCAAACGCTTGTGAGACCCTGTGGGACAGGCAGACACTAGCCTTAAACACGAAGATGAACGATGCACAGTCTCGGCTGCGTAGCTTCAGGAAGTTCCTAATGCAGCGGGCACACAACAGGTGCTTTGACAGGAAAGTGTTCCAGATGTGTTGCCCACTGTGCAAGCCTCGATGATAGTGCTGACGAGCCTTATGAGACATGCCTAGCAGCTGTTAACAAGTGCACAGCATAGTAGAACAGACACGAAGCCTGAGATGTGTTGCGCTCCTCAGCTTCACAGGCGCAACTCAATCTCCCCCGGCATTCTCATCACACCCCATTCGTTCTCGTGTCCCCCTCCTCGCCCTGCTTACCAGTGTCCTTATAAGTAAGCCCCTTCCTGATCCTGCTCCTCATTCCAACCCTTCTTGTGTATCCTACTGGGCCTGCTTCTTCTCTCCCGTCCTACTATTGCCCCTTCCTGCTTCTGCTCCTGATATACTGGTCCCCCTTGTATGCTTGTTATCATCATGCCACTCCTGTTGCTGCTTCTGTCCCTCCCCATGCTCCTCAAGTCTTCTCCTCCTCCTTCTGGCACTTCCAATTGTGATCCTGCATCACATAATCCTCCTCCTCCTCCTCCTCCTCCTCCTGCTCCTCCTCCTCCTCCTCCTCCAATTCCTCCTCCATTATATCCCCCTCCTCCGCCTTGTCACCATAGTCATCCCAATACATCTCGATCCTTAGGCATCACCATACGTCATCCTCTTCCAGGCAGTCCTTTCCTACTGCTCAGCGCCCCCCCATCCACCCCAGCGCCCATCCCACGAAAGTATGATCCTCCTCCTCGTCATCCTCTTCCAACTCAAAGTGCTCCTCCTGTTCCTCCTCTCTGGCCTAATCCACCTCCTCTTCCTACCGATCCTGATCCTCCTAATCCTCTGCCATATCCTGCTACTGATTCTCTTCCTATTCCTCCACTTCCTCCTCCTTTCTTCCGCATCCTGTTCCTCCTCCTCCTCCCTCCGTGCTATTCTCCATGGTCCCCCGTCCACTGCCTGTGGCGGCGCGCATGAAGCGAGGTGGCAAACAGGGCGAGGGAAGGGGGCCGTCCGATAAGGGGGAAGGGTCTGGGAGACGTAAGGCTCGGGCACGGGGGACTCGGGTTGGCCTGACGGGGCCATCATGAAAATGACGAGACCCAGTCTGAAATTCGACGCGGGCTCCCGCTGCAGACATACCACGGAAACTGAACCGTCAAAATCCAAGACGCGCTCGTCAAAAAACGTCGGCGAGCCCGAGTCCCGGCTTAATCGAGCCTCACGTTTCCCCGAAAGGGGGAAGCTTTACGACGGGCGGCTGGGGAGCCAGGCCGGAGGGCCTCTTTCAGAAGCCGCCCCCGCCTCGAAGGCCGCCCCGTCCGAACCTCAGCTCCCAGCGCGCCGCCGACTGCCGCTGTTTGGCGGCGCGCGCAACGGGGGTGGAAGAGAGGGGGGAGGGCTTCTTCGAAGGAGGCTGCTTCTTAGAAGGCGCCGGCCTTACATCTATGGACGAGGCCCGCGCCTCCTGAAAAGCAGGGGTGCTTCTAAGAAGCCCTCCCCCTCCCCCCACCCCCCCTCTGCGCATGGCTGAGCTGTGAGGCAACGTTCGGGGGGGACCAGCTCACGGGGGAAAACATCGACCTGGAACCGGCGAGACACCGCCGATGGGTCGACGAGATGTCCCCAATGGCGAACCCGCAGGCTCCTGAGCAGTGTGAAGCTATCGGGCCCCCGCCGCGGACTGGGCGACGGGGGGTCGCTGCATCCCCACCGAGCCCATCCCCTGGCCTTCCCCTCCCAGCGGGCAAGCTCCCGGAGTAGGAGAAGCAGACGCGGTCGAAGGCGAGCACAGGCGGCGGCAGCTTCTCGGTGTCCGGGAAGTTGAACATGAACTCGCACAAAGGGGGGGGGGGGAGGCGGACAGTGAGCTCTGGCGGGGTGCGCCGTGCAAGCGGGAACCACTCTCTGAAAAGGAGCCCCTCTGTCCCGTCCATGCCGCGATCGGGAATACCAGGAGCATGAGCACAGAGCTCAAGCAAGTGTTAAGTCGGGATCTGTCCCCCTGGAGGAGGAATATTGAAAAATAGTCACAAATAGACTGGGGACTATGTTTGGACTATGTTTAAGCATTTGGGGGGTATGCTTTTTGGTGCTTTCCAGTTTTCGCCCAAAGCCCCCCTTGTAGGGGGACACGCCCGACCGGAAGCAGGTGCCAAGCGAGAGGCCCAGCCTTCAGAGCCGGGAGGCGGGGCGGGGAGGCCGAGCGCGAGCTGCTCGCCAGGAGGGGGAGGCCGCCGGAGAGCCCCCATCGCCTCGAGCGCGCCGAAAACGGAAGGGGGGGCAGGACGGGAGGGGGGAGGGGAATTGGCGCACCTTGGCTTAGGTCGGGCCTCTCCCCCTACACGGGGACTTTGGGCGACAAGTGAAAAAAAATACTGAGAACAAATGCCCCCTCAGATGCCCAGAAGTAATCACAACATAGTTCCCTGGCTGTTGTTTGACTATTTGGGGATATCATTTTTGAATGCTCTTCCTGCAGAGGGACAGGCGCGTGCGCGGACGAGGAGGGGGTGGGGAACGCACTGGGAGCAGAAGGGAGGGACGTGGAATCTGGCCCCAGCCACCATGTTCAGACACCCCTGGTCCCCATACCCCTCTTCGCCGCCCCAGAGCGTCACGGAACATTGCTTTGTTTGATCGCTGACGCAGCCCCCTTATGGCAGCACAACGAGCATTGCTCGACTTGCTGAAGCAAGAGAGCCCCACCAGCCCTTTGGGCGTCCGTGGCTTGGCGGACGATTGGCAAATTCATCCTGCCAGCCTTTGTGCGCACATCGCTGAGCAAGGTGCCCACAAGATGTATCGGATCCCACAGGCCAAGATTGACAACCAGCACATGCAAGAGTTGCGTCGAAGACTCAATGATGCGGTAAATTGGTGGCCCTGGGTTGAAAAATGGTGGCCCTGGGGTTCGAGAGCTCGAGGGCGGGCGGGGGGCGGGAGGGCGAGCCGAAAGCTGCTTGACGTGGGATGGCTGGGGATCGAGGGAGGTGAGTGGAAGGACGATGTGCGTCTTTTTCACTCCTGGCCCTCCAGGGGGGGGGGGGGGGGAAGGGCGCCGCCGCGGCCGGCTTCCCCCCCTGGATGCCCTGGCAGGAACGCGCCCCAGGAGAGGTCGGGTGGGCGGGGTTTGGAAGGGGAGGGGGGAGCGAGGAGCAGCAGGAGGCAAGTCAAGACAAGTAAAAGCCGCGCATCCACTTAGAAAGTTGCATGAGAGCCGGCGCCTCCGGGAGGGGGAAGGGAGGGGAGGAAAAAAAGGGAGATCACCAAAGGCTTCGGATACTGAAGGGGAACTGGGACACACAAATAAATACACACAAGTAAAAATATCCCCCATATTTTCCTATATTTTCTTGGTTTTTTGTCTTCCTCCCCACTTCCCATATTTTCCCATATTTTCTGGAACATGTACGATTAATTGTGTCTGTGTGTTTCTTCCCCTCCTGAGATACTGCCATGATCGAGATTGTATACGGACTGCGCCCACTGCTGCCTGGGTCTCCCCCTCTGCGCCGGCGGAAGGCCCAGCCCTTGGGCGTGCCATCCGCCAGCCCTGGCGCATCCGGAGAAGAGCCCGAGGTCACTGCCAGCAGCATCGCCGAACGGCGGTGCCGAGGCGTGGCGAAAGGCGAGACTGGCGGCCACGAAGGCGGCACGAGCAGTCTCGAGATGGTCATTGCGCGCGATATGAAGCACAGTATCCCTGCAGTCAAACTTATCCGCCACCGTGCCGAGAGGCACGCCCCCAACACGCCTACCGAGAGGGTCCCGTGAGGCCCCCGAGAGGTCCCAAAGAGGCCCAAGAGGAATCCAAGAGGCCCCCAAGAGGCATCCCAAGAGTTCCCAGGAGGAAAAGAACTCAGGCCAATAACCCGCTGAGTTGGGCCTCCCAGGAGGGAGGAGGGCAGGGAGGGAAAGGAGGGACAGGAGGGAAAGGAGGGAAGGGAGGAGGAAAGGGAGCATGTACCGGCGCCCCCCTAGGGCACGATGCTGGACGTACCAGCGCCGATACCGAGTGGAGCCTCTCAGGAGCTGCACCCGAAGCAGCGATAGAGCGCAGTGCAGCGGCACAGCATGATCGCATTTTCTTTACTCGCGGCCATAACGGGCGTCGTGGGGGGGAGAGGGGGAGCGAGGACGGCATGGGGGCATAACGTAGCGCCCCCCCCCCCAGACTGTGGTGCCAGACGCACTGCGGCAGTGCCGGGGACGCAGTGAGGGAGGGAGGGGGGGGGACGTCACGTTCCCAGACCCCCAACGTCGTGATTTTTGCATAGCGCTACCCCCAGATGTCAGAACCCTTTCCCCGGGCCGATTTCTCGTCCGGAACCACTTTCTGACGGCCCCGAGGCCCCGCGAGAGCCCCCAGAGGCCGGAAATGGCGAAAAAAACCTCACGTCGTGAATTTTTCACAGCGCGAGGGGGTCTGGGTTGTAACTACGTTGGGGCGGGGGGGGGAGTTGGGCGCCCGAATTATCCGGGGTAACTCGGGTCCGGGGTAACTCGGGTTCGGATTCCCGAAAAAGGAACCCGAGTTAGCCCTGACCCGAGTTACCCCTGATGATTCGGGGCTCTGGGCGCCCGAATTATCCGGGGTAACTCGGGTCCGGGGTAACTCGGGTTCGGATTCCCGAAAAACGAACCCGAGTTATCCCTGACCCGAGTTACCCCTGATGATTCGGGGCTCTGAGGGAGGGAGGGAGCATAACGCGCGCTGTGGCCCAGAGGACAAAAAGCAGCACTCTCCAACAGGCAGCGAGACGCAGAGCGGGCACGCCGGGGCAGCCGAGGCGCTCGAGGGCAGCGAGCGAGGGCGAGAGCGGGGACGAGGCGGGAGGCTCCCGCCTTGGGGTCCGGCATCGGCTTCTCCGTGAGGCCGTCCTGAATTGGCCCGCCGCGTCACGCCGCCGGTCCCATCCTCCTCCTCCTCCTCCTCCTCCTCCTCCTCCTCCTCAGATTGCTCCTGATCCTCCTCCTCCTCCTTCTCCTCCTCCTCCTGCTCCTCCTCCTCCTCCTCCTCCTGCTCCTCCTCCTCCTCCTCAGATTCCCTCCTCCTATTCCTCCTGATCCTCCTGTTCCTCCTTCTCCCCTCTTTCCTCCTCCTGTTCCTCCTCCTCTTCCTCCTCCTCCTCCTCTCCTCAGATTGCTCCTCCTCTTCCTCCTCCCCTCCTCTCTCCTCCTTCTCTCCTCCTTCTTCTCCTCCTCCTCCTTCTCCTCCTCCTCCTGCTCTCCTCCTCCTCATTCCTCCTCCTATTCCTCCAGATCCTCCTGTTCCTCCTTCTCCTCTTCCTCCTCCTGTTCCTCCTCCTCTTCCTCATCCTCCCTCCTCCTCCTCGTCCTCCTCCTCCTCCTCCTCCTCCTCCTCCTCCTCCTCCTCCTACTCATCCTGCACCTCCTGCTGCTGAGTTTGGCCCCCCTCGGGAATCGAGGAGGGAGGTTTCTGGGCGTGCTCGGCAGGCTGTGGGGCATCCTCCGTGCTCTCCAGGCCTGAGGGGGGCCTCCTCCTCCTCCTCCTCCTCCTCCTCCTCCTCCTCCTCCTCCTCCTCCTCCTCCTCCTCCTCCGTCTCCTCCTCCTCCGCCTCATCCTCCTCCGTCTCCTCCTCTTCCCAGTTCTCCTCCTCCTCCTCCTCCTCCTCCTCCGCCTCCTCCTCCTCCTGCTGAGGCTTGCCCCCCCCCTCCCCCCTACACGAGGGGATCGAGGAGGGAGGTTGGGGGGGCAGCGATACAGGGGGGGCTGGCATGGGGGGGGGGGAACATCGACCTGGAATCGGCGACACGTCGACGATAGATCGGCGATGCAGCTGAACAGATGTTCAAGAAAACCATCATTCAAGAAATCTGGGCCAGCTTCCCAGACGTTTCGTCAAACAGTCCTGGGCCAAGTTCAGTTGTTAACGCTGGAGAGGCGAACGTGCTCGAGAAACTGGGCCAGCTTCCTGGCAAGTTGGTCAAGAAACGTTGGCCGACATGTTCGGGAGGAGGTTTCCCAATCAGATGTCCGACTGTAGGCAACTTGTAGTGGATCCGCGCCTTCCTGGGCGGGTGCCCCTACAGGCGATGAGTGGGCGATTGGGGGTCGATGCATCCCACCTGTGCCTGTCCACTCCGATCGTTGCCCCTGAAAAGAGGAATGAGAAGTGCCCAGATCTCCAGACATCACCTGGCGGTGAGGCAGGGCTCTTCCTGGGGCCCCAGCCGAGCGGCGGAACCCCGACGCCGACGAGGAAGATGACGACGACGACGACGACGTTGACGAGGACGAGGACGAGGACGAGGACGAGGACGACGACGACGACAACCACGACCACGACCACGACGACGACGACGACGACGACGACGACGACGACGACGACGACGACGACGACGACGACGACGACGACTACGACTACGACGACTTCGACGACTACGACTACGACGACGACGAGCCCGTGGACGACGACGACGAGCCCGTGGACGACGACGAGCCCGTGGACGACGACGACGACGAGCCCGTGGGGCTGCTCCGAAGGTGCTTGGACGTTCTCGGCACACATCTGAACACGCGGTGCCTTCGCCGGGCCCCCGAAGAGCCTCCGGGGGGACTCGGGCTCCACACGCCGCTCGTCGCTGGTCTACTCCTCCGCCGCCTCCTCCTCCTCCTCATCCTCGTCCTCCCTTCCTCCTCTTCCTACTCCTCCGCCTTTTCCTCCTCCTCCTCCTCCTCATCCTCCTCCTCCTCCTCCTCCTCCTCCTCCTCCTCCTCCTCCTCCTCCTCCTCCTTTCCTTATAAACATATCCTCCCGTCGCACCCCGAAGCCGGTGGGAAAGACCTGCAGGGCGTTTCGCCTGAGACCTCCCCGCCATTTGTGCTCTCGCACTCGCGCCGCGCACATTCGTTTTCCAAACTTGCAACAATTCCGCCGGTTGAGGGCGGGTCGTTTTCACAAAATTTCAAAATGTGGCTCTCGCCTTAGGGCCGCGTGCATTCGTTTTCAAACCTGCTAGAGCTGCACGGATTGAGTGGGGTCGTTTTCAAAATGTGGCTCTCGCCTCAGCGTCGCGCACACTCTTTGTCAAAAATCGCAAGAATTTCACAGATTCAGGGCGGTACCTTTTCAAAATGTGGCTCTCACCCTAGCGCCGCGCACATTCGTTTCAAAAAGCTGCAAGGGTTCCATTGGTTCGCATGATT
Organism: Prorocentrum cordatum; assembly: GCA_963575745.1. Taxonomy (NCBI): domain Eukaryota; class Dinophyceae; order Prorocentrales; family Prorocentraceae; genus Prorocentrum; species Prorocentrum cordatum. Next base: position 653,701 of record CAUYUJ010015982.1, read on the forward strand.
AACGTATCAGAAATGTTGTCCCGGAGCGACTCCGGATTGCCAGGGTGCCACAGTTACACTGACTCGCGGTGTGGAAATGCCAAGAATAGCGTTCTGGCACGGTTCAGGATCGTCAGGACGCATGAATCACATTGACTCGTGTCGTTGAAGACCTGAGAATGGTGTGCTGGCACGCTTCAAGATTTTCTGACATATTGCTCCCCAACAGCGCATTTCCCTCCGAGATGGAGCTTGGAGGGAGAGTGAATTCCAACATCGTCGATGTCGATAAGTCTTTGTTTTACGCTAGTCCTCCTTCTCATCGTCATCGTCGTCATCAGCATCAGCATCATCATCACTATCATCATCATCATCATCACCATCATCGCCATCATCATCATCGTCATCATCAGCGTCATCATCGCCATCATCGTCATCGGCATCATCCTCATCATCCTCATCATCATCACCGTCATCATAAGCAGCGTGAATATTATCATCAGCAGCAGCATCACCATCAGCAGAATCATCATCACCACCATCATCAGCATCATCAGCCTCATCACCATCATCATCAGCATCGTCAGGATCTTCATCATCATGCTGCTCCCCTTTACCTTCATGGCTGTCCTGCTCCAAGAATCGAGTGGAGATAGAAGAAAAAGGAAACACACGAATCATGAATCATGATACACTTCACCATTCTCCTCCTCATCATCATCATCCTCAACATCATCAGCATCATCATCATCATCATCGTTTTGATCCTCATCCTCATCCGCATGATCATCCTCATAATCATTCTCGACATGATCATAATCATAATCAGCATCATCAGCATCATCACATCGACTATCATCAACAGCATCAGTATCAGCATCATCATCGCCATCGTCGTCGTCGTCGTCGTCATCATCCTCATCGTCATCATCATGCTGCTATCCATTGACTTCATGGCCGTCATCCTCAGGGCTTCGAGTGGAGGGAAGAACAAGAAAAAACGCCTCCTTCATCTTCCTCCTCCACTTCCCCATGAGTTTGATCGCCATCCTTCTCCTCCTTTTCCTCCTCCTCCTCCTCCTCCTCATCATCATCAGTAGCATCATCAGCATCATCAGCATGATCCTTATCATCCTCCTTCTCATCATCATCGTCATCATCGTCAGCATCACCATCATCTTCATCACCCTCATTATCATCACCATCATCATCACCATCACCACTGCCACCAGCATCATCATCGTCATCATCATTTGCATCAGCAGCATCATCATCATCACAATCACCAACACCATCAGCATCATCATCAGCAGCATCATCATCCCTTTCCTCATTCTCATCCACCTAATCGCCATTCTCATTCTCCTGGTAACCTTAGTCTAGGGTCACCTGAGGGTCGTCTCCTCTTCCTCCTCCTCCTCCTCCTCCTCCTCCACCGCCTCCTCCTCATCCTCCTCCTCCACCCTCCTCCTCATCCTCCTCCTCGTCGTCACCCTCCCCCTCGACGTGCTTTCTTCCCTTCTTGCGAGCGCACTGCGGGCCTCCACCGGCGTGCACCTCAGGAGGCCTCCGAGAACTGAACTCTGCTCACGGCGCGGGCTCGGCCTCCCGCCGCGCAGGCCCCTCGCGTTGTGAGAAAAACGCATCCGCATGCGCATGCGCATGGTCGTCATCAGCCTCGCCATCATCATCCACACTGCCATCATAACCAGCAGCATGCAGCATCAAAATAGTCATGATCATCAGCACCATCGTCATCAGCATCATCAGTATCAGTCTGACCATCAGCATCATCAAACGTATCAGCATCAGCAGCATGAGCGCCATAAGCATTATCATCATCATCAGCAGCATCATCGTCGCCGTCATCGTCGTCATCATCATCGTCGTCGTCGTCGCCATCGACGTCGTCGCCGTCATCGTTATCATCATCTTCAGCAGCGTCAGCGACATAATCATCATCCTCATCCTCATCATCATCAGCAGCATCATCATAATCGTCATTATCATCATTATCATCATCGTCGTCGTCATCGTCATCGTCATCGTCGCCATCGTTGTCGTCGTCACCATCGTCATCGTCCTCGTCATCGCAATGATCGTCGTCATCGTCGGCATCATCATCACCGGGCTCCTGCTCTTCATCGTGCCCTTCCCCCTCCTCCCATCCTCCTTCCTAACCGCCCTTCCTCTCCGACCAGGCTGCCCGTATCCCACCCCCCTCCCCAAGGGTTGAGTCGGGCGTTTTCCCCCACAGGGGGATTTTGGAGGAAAAATCAAAAAGATTCACAGAAACATCACAAAAAATTGGAGGCTAAATCATCCCCTGACTATTTTTAACTATTTTCGAATTTTCTTCCTGTAGAGGGACGGGCCCGAATCCACCCCGGGGGCCTCCCAGTGCACCCAGCGCCCGAGAAGCCTCCGAGGCCCACCCTCCCGAGGCGGCTGGCCGGGGCGTGTCCCCCTACAGGCGAATTTTGAAGGAAAAAATAACAGATACCCCTAAAATATTCAAACATACTCCAAACATCGTCCACTGACTACAGTATTGTTTTACTATTTTTGAACATTCCCCCTGTACAGGCCGACTTAATCCTAACCGCCCTTCCTCTCCGACAAGGCTGCCCGTATCCCACGCCCCTCCCCAAGGGCCTCCCAGCGCTCCCAGCGCCCCAGAAGCCTCCGAGGCCCACCCTCCCGGAGCGGCTCCCCAGAGCATCCTCCTTCATCTTGTCGATGATCTTCTGCTTGGAGTCGGCCTGCCTGCGCATGTTCGAGAACGTCCCGCAGGATCGGATGAACTCCAAGAGGTGCTGGATGTCCGCCTGCTCCTGCGGGGGAGGAGGAGAATGAAGGAGGAGGAGGAGGAGGAGGAGGAGGAGGAGGAGGAGGAGGAGGAGAAGTGGGAGGAGTAGGAGGAGGAGGAGGAGGGGGAGGAGGAGTAGGAGGAGGGCGAGGAGGAGGAGGAGGAGCAGTAGGAGAGGAGGAGAAGGAGGAGGAGGAGGAGGAGGTGGAGGAGGAGGAGGAGGAGGAGGGAGAGAGGAGGAGAGGAGCAGGGAGGAGGAGGAGGAGGAGGAGGAGGAGGAGGAGGAGGAGGAGGAGGAGGATGTGGCATGTCCCCTACCCACTGGGGCTGGCTGCTGCCTGCTGCGTGCCACAGCCGCTCCTGGGGGGCACCGGCGCAGAGCGTTGGAGGGACGCGCTGGCACTGGACCAGGAAAGGAACGACACCGCCCCACCTGAGGGCCCCACGGGACTTCTGTGCGTACCATGAGATCTGGCGTGGGCTTTTGCGTGGTATACGCTACGGCCCCCGATTGGCCGTGGCGCAACATGGAGGGCCGCAGGTGGGGTGGTGTCGTTTGCTGTTTGACCGAGGCTCTCGGACTCAGGGCGCTCACTTGACGAGCGCTCCTGGGCCGCCCTCGGCCCGGCAGGGGTAGGGCAGGGAGGAGCACGAAGAGCACCAGGAGGGGCAGGAGGGGAGCAAGAGAGGTCGAGGAGGAGGAGGAGGAGGAGGAGAAGAATCGGGCACACTCTGACACTGAGGGCGGATCCTCGGCTCTGGCGCGTGGGCGCCAGATCCACGGGTCAGCCCCCCGAAGCGTGGCGCCGGTGCCGCCCGATCTGGCGAAGGAACGCGCCGAACTGCAGTCGCCCCGTATCACCTGGACGCGCGACGGGGCTGCAGGGGCCCTGGAAGTCCATGCCGGCACCTCGCGAGCGGGGCGCGGCCAGCGAGAGCGGCCGAGGATGGGCCGAGGATGAAGTCGGGCCTGTCCCCCTACAAGGGGATCTTGGACGAAAAATAAAAAACAATCAACAAAATACCCAAAAATATTCAAAATTGACAGAAAATCGAATCTTCCTCTCAGGGGGACGTAAGACCTGGGTACAGGGGACTCGGAAATCCCCGACGAGGTCGTCAAAAAAATGACGAGGCCGAGCCTGCATTTTGACGAGGCCTCCCGCTGCAGACATCCCACGAAACTCCTCCTCGTCAAAATCCGAGGCGCGGTCGTCAAAAAACGATGGCGAACCCGAGTCCTGGCAAACCCGGGTCTTACGCTCCCCCGATCCTCGTATAGAGGGACAGGCCCGATCTCAGCCGAGGAGGCCAGGACGCAGGGGGGGCCCCTCCGCCGGCGGGCCGCCTCCCGCGCCCGCGGCGGGGCCGCCGCCGCGCGTCGGCACGCGGCGCGAGGGCCCTGCGGCACCTGCCGCCCGCACGCGGCCTGGGCGGAACCTCCGCGGCGCCGCCGCGGCGGACGTCCATAGCCTCAAGTCGGGCCTGTCCCTCTACAGAAGGAGTGTCCAAAAATAGTCTGGGGACGATTTTTGTCACTACTTCCGCAGATGTTGGTAGTAAGTTCTGAGTCTTTTAAAAATTTCTCACCCGAAGCCCCTTTGTAGGGGGACACGCCCGACCTAACCATAACCCCGTGCACATCTTTTGGCTTCGCGCACGTGCATGCCTTCTTTTGGTCGCACGGTGGTCCGAGGTGCTCCTCGATGGCCCTCGCCGAGGCACCTCGATGGCATCCAAAGGCCTGGGCAGCTGGCGGAGCGCCAGAAAGGAGGCCCCCGCGAGGCCTCTGGATCCGAGGTGTTCCTCGATGGCCCTCGCCGAGAGACATGGTGCACACGTCCGAGCGAGGAGGAGGAGGAGGAGGAGGAGGAGGAGGAGGAGGAGGAGGAGGAGGAGGAAGAGGCAGGAGGAGCAGGAGGAGCAGGAGCAGGAGCAGGAGGAGGAGGATCAGGAGGAGGAGGAGGAGGAGGAGGAGGAGGAGGAGGAGGAGGAGGAGAGGGAGGAGGAGAGGGAGGAGGAGAGGGAGGAGGAGAGGGAGGAGGAGAGGGAGGGGGAGGAGGAGGGGAAGAGGAGGAGGAGGAGGAGCAGGAGGAGGAGCAGGAGGAGGAGTCCTTCTCGTACGCCTTCATCTGGTTGACCTCCTGCTCCTGCCTGGTCTGGACCTCGGCGCAGGCCCCGCCCCGAGCGACGGCGGGGGCACCATGGGCAGAGAGGCTGCCGCGCGGCTTTCTCGAAACGCGCCTGGTGGGGCCGAGGTCGCCACCACCACTCGTGGGATCTGTTGAGGGCGCCCCTGGCCCAAGACGACGGCGACGTCGACGACGACGACGGGGGCGACGACGTCAGCTGCGACGACAGCGACGACGGCTGCGACGGCGACGGCGACGGCGGCGGCGGCGGCGGCGGCGACGAGGGCGACGCCAAGGAAATGCAGGGCGACGGGACTCGAAGCGCCTCGAGATCGCAGCGCCTCGAGATCGCGGAGCTCCCGAAGGCCCCGGGCGGACCCGGGGCCTCGCCGGGCGCCCGCGGCTGCGCGCCGCGCCCGCCCCCGCTCGTCAGAGAGAAGTCCGCCCCGGCTGGCCGGCGGGACGGTGAGGGCGAGGGCACCGGCGGCCAGCTGGGCGAGGAAGAGAAAGGGGGTCTCACGCACGAGGGCACGGGGCCCTTACGCGGTGGCGGCGCGACACGCCGCGTGAGAAGAAATGGCGCTTGCGTGCGACAGCTGGCACATGCGATCCGAACTGTTGCAAGGTTTCCCAGAGAGGCTTGCCTCAGGGGTTCCTGCTTGGTGAAAGGTTGGTGCCTCCTGTTGTTACTGTGACCGTTCCTCGGAGGTTCCTCAGGTTCCTCGGGTTCGTCGGGTTCCCCGCCCCCCGTGCCTCTTAATATTACGTTGCCCGTTCCTCGGAGGTTCTTCAGGTTCCTCGGGTTCCCCGGGTTCCTCGGGTTCCTCGCGGCCGCCCCAGGTGCCTCGTATTCTTTGCAATGCCAAGCAATGCCGAGCAGTGCCGAGCAATGCCAAGCACCGCGGGGCAATGCCGAGCAATGCCAAGCAATGCCGAGCAATGCCGAGCAATGCCAAGCAATGCCGAGCAATGCCGAGCAATGCCAAGCAATGCCAAGCAATGCCGAGCAATGCCAAGCAATACCGAGCAATGCCAAGCAATACCGAGCAATGCCAAGCAATGCCGAGCAATGCCAAGCAATGCGAAGTAATGCCAAGCAATGCCAACCTATGCGAAGAAATGCCAAGCAATGTCAAGCAATGCCAAGCAATTCCAAGCAATGCCAAGCAATACCAAGCAATGCAAAGCACTGTGCCCATGCGATAGGAAATTTACGCTAATTGGGGTCGCGCTGGGTTCATATTGCAACGAACCCGGCGCGACCCCAAGTAGGGGAACGCCTATTACCGGACGCATCGTTGGTCACATGGACGCAGGGCTTGGCATTGCTTGGCATTGCTTGGCATTGCTTGGCATTGCTTGGCACTGCTTGGGGCAAGCAGGGGCGGTAAACCCGAGGAACCCAGGAAACCCCAGGGACCGGGGAACCCGAGGAACCTCCGAGGATCGGGCAACGTAACAATATGAGGCACCAGGGGCGGGGAACCCAACGAACCCGAGGAACCCGAGGAACCTCAGGGAAACGGGCAACGTAACAATAGGAGGCACCCAGGGCGGGGAACCCGAGGAACCCGAGAATCCCGAGGTACCCGAGGAACCTCCGAGCAACGGGCAAAGTCACAATAGGAGGCACCAACCTTTATCCAAGCAAGAACCCGTTAGGCAAGCCTACTCGAAAAAAAAGGAATCTAGGACACTGTTGCCGTCGATTGTTGAGCTTCTTCAGGTGCCCAAGGGGTTCTGCGGGTCCACAGGGCCATCGGGGGACAAGGAAATTCTGTAGGCACCTGCCGGCAGGCTGCTTTCTTACTTGCTGCGCCTGATGTACCTCACCTGGGCAGCTCACGCGCCAGTGCACCGCTCGGCCCCCTCACTCTGATTATTGATCCACGCTTCCAGGATCACGCCCCCTCGTAAAATACTACAGACCACACCCAGGGCCGTGATCCATGGTGCAATATGGTGGGCCCGTTCCCCCAAGGCCACGACCCCTTGTAAAAGCGGCTTGAGCAAAACGGGAAGTACACAAGCTGCTGCTGCGTGCTGATGCTTGCTCCCGTTTGGGCCACCCTCACGCCTCTTGGGGCAGGCTGTTCTCTTGGGCCCTTCTGCGTCGTTCTGGTGCTCTTCGATGCTGCCTAAGGCTTCGTGCATTGGCTACTTTTGGGCGGCCTCTCGAGGGCGTGTGTGTGTGTGTGTGTGTGGGGGGGGGGGGGGCGGTCCCTTGGGAGCCGCATGGGCCCTCTTGGGACGTGTTCGAGCGTCTTGGGGCCCGTTGCCCCGACATGCTGCAGAGGCTCTACTGGGCACCCTGTGGGCACGCGGAACGCTAGAGCCCCCCTTGGGGTCTTCTTCGCGCGCCCCTGGGCCGTACTGTGTGGGTCGGGCGTCAGAGCTCGGAAAGCCCTCGTGGAGCGACGGCTCCGAGCAGAACGGTGAGGATCCCGATGGTGATCACCGCAAGGACACGGCCCTGCTCGACCCGACTCGGCTCTGGTGCGCGCCGCGCCCCGACCTCTGGGCTGCGCGCGGCGACCACCGCGCTAAGGGGGCGCGCGTACGCCTCGTAGTTGCCGCCCCAGTACTGGAGCTTCTGGTCCTGTCGCAGCTGCATGATGTCGGTGCACACCGTGTTCATGAAGTCCTGCGGCGGAGGGTTCACTCCCTCCAGCCTCACCCGCGCCGCGCTGTCCCTGTCCTCCCCAGCCAGCACCATCGTCCTCGTCAGCATCAGCAGCAGCATCGTCCTCATCGTCATCATCATCAGCAGCAGCATCATCACTATCAGCAGCATCATCAACATCGGCAACATCATCGACATCATCATCAGCATCATCGTCACTGTCACCATCATCATGGTCATCGTCATCGCCATCGCCATTCGCATCATCACCATCATCATCATCAGCATCATCCTCATCATCATACTCAGCACCATCATCAGCAGCATCGTCATCATCACCATCAGCAGCAGCCTCATCAGCAGCATCGTCATCATCCAAATCATCCTCCTGTCCGTCCTCCTGCTCCAACCTCTGCACCACAGATAGTAGTGTCCTAATCCTGCTCGTATATGTGATCATCCGCCTGCAAGGTACCTTGTGTCCCTCATCCCTCCTTCTGTCACACATGTGTCATCCTCAAACTCGCTGCAAATACGCATAACCATGCTCTTCCATGATTATAATGCCCCCCTGGTATCTCCTCTGTCATCTCCGCGTTTCCTCCTCATCCACCCGTTGTGTGCTCATCATACGTCCTTGTGCGTTCACTCCTCCACCTCCTCGTCCTCCCCCTCCTCCTCGTCATCATCACCATCACCCCTCCTCCTCATCCTCCTCCTGTCCCTCCCGCCCCGCTTTCTCCTTATCATCCTCGTCATCCTCCTCTTCCTCCTCCTCCTCCTCCTCCTCCTCCTCCTCCTCACTATGCTTCCTCCCGCTCCCCCTGGACACATCCCCCTCCTTCCCCTGATTCCCCTTATCATCCTCCTTGTACTGCTCCCTGTCCTGCCCCATACGTACGCATTGGGACGATGAGCCCACAATGTACCACCCGGCCGCCCGATAGCGCCCCTAGATTGATCCTTCCGCATTACCACTCAAAATGCTAAGAATAAACGTGTCCCTTTACCACTCAAAGGCGACATGGACGTTTTACCTTCGACGCTGCAAAATGGTTCGTGCCGTCGACGCTGCACAGTGCGCACACCCCGCGCGCGCGGAGGGGGGGGTCGCTCTCACCTTTCAGCGCCGCGCGCACTCTCTTGGAGAGCTGCGCCCTGGCATGGGCGCGCCGCACATCACTCGCGCTCGCCAATGCGTCGGCAGTGGGGTCGGGTGCGAGCGGGCGAAAAGTCGCCCCCGCCCAAGCCCGCAAATATTAGGTCGGGCATGTCCCCCTACAGGCGGATTTTGGAAGAGACATAAAACGCAGTCAATAGATACCCCAATATGATCAAACATGGTGGAACATCGTCCACCTATCATTTGTCTTACTATTTTTGAATATGTTTGAATACTCCTCCTGTAGAGGGACAGGCCCGACTTAAGCTTAGCTGCCCCGATACGCAACACCTAACACGCAGCGGGTCGACACGGAGCGCAACACGCAGACTGAAAACGTACGCCAAACCCGTGGGCCCACACGTGCCGAGCCAAGGCGCGGCACGTCAGCACAGACGTCTTGAGCACGGAACGTGTGGTGCGTGTCAACACGGGCGTACCAGGGCAGCTAAGCCGAATGGTGCCCTCGCAGAAGCGCCGCGCATGGATCTCCGTACAACTTCGCCCGCGCCCGAGCGAGGCCCGTGCTCTTTTCCGCAGCAGCGAGATGGTCAGCGCTCAAGGCCCTTAGTGGTGGTGCCAATAAGAAGCACGTCCCCCCGACCTACTTCTGCACGTGTGAACGAAAAAGAACGAACAGGAGGAGGAGGAGGAGGAGGAGGAGGAGGAGGAGGAGGAGAAGGAGGAGGAGGAGGAGATGGACAGCGAGGCCCGTGCTTTTTTGGTCCCCCCATGGGCCGTCGGGAGCGGGGCCCCGCGCGCGAGGGCCCTGCAGTTCGCGAGGTCGGAGCGCGCTGCGGTCCCAGGATCCAGCTGCTGGCACTGGTTATTTTGCTGCGTTGCTCGCTTCCTCCCCAGACCCCCTCGAGCCGGGAAAAGAACACGACGGAAGGTCTTTCTCGATGTTCGGCCTTTGCGGGCTCTCACCAACCCTCGGGACCGTCAAAAAACGGCTCAGGATGAAAAGCCGGGAAACGGGTCCGGACCTCTTGGGGGTCACCGCTACGAAGAAAAAAAAATGACGTGAGGGGTCTGGGAAGGGTAGGAGTGCGAGGGGGCCCTGAGAGTCGCTCGAGCTGGCCAGCTTGATTCCTGGAAGAGGCGGTAATCAGGAGCTAAAAAAGGTTTACTCTGGAGTCAACCCTCCGTTGGGTGAGCGTCGATGTATTCACCCTGGGAGGGGGTTAACTCCAGATTAAACCCTTTTCGTGGACGCCTAGCGTCGCAGGGGTCCACCCTGAAGAGGGTTAGCTCCAGATTAAACCCCTCTGGCGGACGCCGAGCGTCGCAGGGGTCCATCCCGAGGAAGGTTAACTCCAGATTAAACCCTTTTCGTGGACACTCCCTGAGAGGCCGAGGCGGAGAAGGTGGAGAGCGAGAGAGAGAGAGAGAGAGAGAGAGGAAGAGAGAGAGAGAGAGAGAGAGAAAACAAAAAAATAACGAAACAGTGAGATAAGGACCTGGTGGGCGCGGTACCAAACTCGCACCGAAATGCCCGCGGCGAAACGGAGGCAGCGGTGGCAGTTGGGGCATCTTGGGCGCCCTTGGGACCCTCTAGGAATAGATTGATTGAGCGGGTCATACATGTGGCTGCAGGGACGCAAGCGATAACATGAACATGGCGAAGGAAAACCTCAGGGCGAAGGCCCCCAGGCGCTCCCCCATGAACCGCGCCCCAACACTCTGGCATTTGGGACGCCGTTCGCGCCATACCCGCTGCCTCTAGGACTGTCTTGGGACCACCTTGGGCCGTCTTAACGACCGGGGGGGGTCTTTTGGGCCGCGTTGGGGCGATCGTAGGGGCCCCCGAGGCTGCCAAGCACGGTGCGAAGACGAAACATACGAATGCCGTTAACACGTACGTTTTACGAAAGGAACGGGGCCGTTTTTGCTTCTGGGGGCCGCCTGGTGGGTAAACTTGCACGGGCTATGAGGCGTCTTGGAGGCATCGCGTTGGCTGCTTAGGGGCCTCCTTGGGGTCTCGGGGGTCCTCTTGGGGCGTGGGGCTGGCAATTCCAATTCGATTGCCCCATCTTGGGCTCCTGTAGGAGCCCTCTGGGAGACCGTTGTGGCCGTCTTGGGTGCCTCTGGGACCGGCCTGGGACCCTCTTGGGCCGTCCTGGCGCCCTCTGGGGGGCCTCTTGGGCCGTGCAGGGGCGATCTCAGGGGCCCCTGAGGTCGTCAAGGATGGTGTGTAGACGAAAAGCATGGATAGGGTAATTATGTGCGATGTACAAAGGGAATGTGGCTATGTTTGCCTATCGGGGCCCTCGTGGAAGGCAAATTGCACGGGTTATGAGGCGTCTTCGAAGTCTCTGGGGCCGTTGGAAACGCCCCGTGGTCCGTCGAAGCCGTCTTCAGGGTGGTGGGCGGCTGGCTGGGGCCGCCGCGACGCTCATCGGACCGCCCTCCGAAGCGATTTTGGGCACCCCTGGGGCCCCTTGGGAACCTCTTAAGGCCTCCTGGGAGCCCCTGGGGCCGAAAGCTCGGAATTTGAATATGGTTTTCCACCTCTGGGACCCCTGTGGGGCTCGTCCTGGGGCTCTCTTTGGCGGTCTTGGGGGCCTCTCGGGCCGTCCTGGGACCCTCTTGGGTCGTCTTGGAACCCTCTCGAGGGCCTGTGGGGCAGTCTTGGGGGCCTCGGGGGATTCTCGGGGCGTTTGGGAGGCCTCTCGGGGTGTCTTGGGAGCCATCCTGCGCGTCTCGAAGCGGGCTGTGCGTCTTGGAGCAGCCTGTGGGCGTCGCGGGTCCCTCTTGGAGCGTTTCGGATTATCTCGGCGCTTTCTGGTGGCGTCTTGTGGGCCTCCGTGCCCCCCCGAAGGCCTGCGCGCACGCATTTGCGGTGGAGGTCGCGGCCCCGGGGGCTCGGGCCCCGGCGCGCCGTCACATGTATGCGTGTGTGCATACATGTTTGTATGTCTGTGTGTCTGTCTGTAGGCATGTATGTATGTTTGTTTGCGTGTGTATGTTTGTTTGTATGCATGTGTACATATGCAACAACATCAACAACGACAACAACAGCAACAACATCAACACACACACACACACATCACGTAACAATGACACATAAAACACAGGCCTCCAGAATGCGCCTTGGAACCTTTTTCAAGCCCATCTTGAGGCCACCAGAATGTGCCTCCAGGCATTTCGGGCATCCTGGAGAGCCAACTGGCCCTCCGCAAAGGCACCACAGGGCTTCCAGCCGGCACGTACCTTACGCAATCTGTGCCGTTTTACGATCCTTTTCCTCGCCCTGTCCTTGTCGTACCCCCCTGTATCGTCAAGTTCGTGTTCTTCTCTGTGCCCTCCTGTTTTTCTTCTTTGTTTCCCTTGCCCGGCGCCCCCCTGGCCCCCCGCCCCGCCCCTCGTTCGCCCCCCCAATCCCCCCCCCCCCATGGCGGCGGCGGCGGTGCAGCCGCAGCCCCCATGCAGAAACGCTGATCGGCCTGCAACGCGTTCTCTTTCCTCACGAGGGCGCCAGTAACCCTCTTCGTCCATCGCGATGTTATTCTCCGAGAAGAAATGGTCTCTTGCCGACCTGCCTGACATTTTTCTGAAGCGCGACCTCTCCGGTTGTATTCGGCCAGTTGTTCGCGCCGGCTCTTTTCCGAAGTCGCTCGCGCTGACGGCATATCCGTATTCAGAAGCATCTGCAACTGCGACAACGGGATGCCAATCTCGGCTCCACTCTTCAAGCAGGAGCGGCGTGAGATCGAGGAAGGATTCGACCTCTCGACGACGGGACTCCCAGAGAGGAGTCGCCACGAGGTACCGAGCCTGTATAAATTTGCACAGCGAGCTGAACACGCACAAGGTATCCCTGTTGCAGAGCCCCACAAACGCACAGTGCCCTGGCAGGATCTCCCAAGCACGCCCGGCAAGAGCACGACATCGGAGGCCCCATCGGAGTGCTTGCCGAACCTTCCAATACCTCTTTGGGGTCACGCGTGTACACAGGCTGTCCCCGTCCAAAATGCACCCTAAGGTCTCACCCCCCCAAACTTGGATCTCGTCGCCGTGAGTTTCGAGGCCCTTACTGATGAGGATCTGGGAGGCCTGCTGGAGTCTACGTAGCACATATTGTTTTTCCCATGCCAAGACCCCAATATTGTCCACGTAGAGGTAATAGGCTGAAAGAGAAGGGGCTCCTGTAGGGCCAAGAAGACAACGCGAAGTCTTGTCGCCCAGGGCCTCCACGATCCGCGAATTCGGGGAACCTCCGACATAGTTTCCGTTCGTGCGCTGGCAGAAATAGAGCGACCAGGTGAAGCCCATCGGGAGGCTCTCAAACGCAGGAAACACCCGGGACTCGGCTCCCACGATCACACCATTGATGTTCTTGCCCGTGAGCCCCAACTCTTTGGCGCGCACAGGCTGCAAAAGAAGGCGGAGAGCTCGCGATCAATCTTGAATCTGCGAAAGGCATCCTTCACGTCCGAGGTGCCCGGGCAGAATCGGAAACCATATTCTTTCCTAAGCTGTTCGTACGTCTCCTTATCAACTTCCAACTTCGAGAGGCCCTCGGCAGTCGCTAAATGCACTCCGGGCTGCGAGGAAAAATGAAGGTTAGATCTTCTAGCACCTACGATGAATCTCAACTGTCCTGTCTCTTTCTTTCTGACGAAAAATATCCCCACCTCCTCCTTGACCTCATCTGGGCTCAGGAACGCAAAAAGGCCACGGCGCCGCAAATCCCGCATCAGTCGCAGGTACATTGTGCGGCCTCGAAGAAGGGCAGGGTCCCAGCGGGGAGTAGTCCCCGAATCCGCTGTCCGAGCCTCGCGCTCGGAGTCAGGCGGCAGCATGCGCTTCAATCCACTCTCCAGATAGTGGCGTGCGCTACTGGGCAAAATCTCGAGCAGGCGAGGCACGTCAACGACTGACTCGGGTAAAGAGATCTGCCGCACATGCTGGAGGTGTCTGATGCTTCTTCCGCCCGCGTCAGCTCCGTAGACTGAGCGGCCATGGGGAGAGACTGGAAGGCCTCTCGCGGCAGGGGGGTCGCGTCCATGTCCGGAGTGGCCTGAGCCGCTCTGACAATACGCGCATGCACCCCGGGCGATCAGCTGCGGAGAGGGCGGGCTGGCCGCCTCGCCACAGAAATGCAACCAATCAAGAGCTCGAATGACACCGATAGCCTCTCTTACAATCTGCCGCTGGCAGCGCGCCCCAGGAGAGTTATCGCCCCAGCGATGTCGAGAGAAGAAGCCACAGCCAAGCTCGCAAAGAGGAATTATCCTGGCGAAAGACCCAACCATAAGCAATTGTTGGTAACGCGTTGTGGGTGCCGCTTTCGGTGGGGCTCCATATGGGGCCACGAAGCGCTGCCTTGGATGGGGGAACCGCATGCGGACTGCGCCACCGGGGCGGGCCTTCGGTGGAGCTCCCTATGGGGCTACGAAACGCTGCCCTGGGTGGGGGAACCGCATGCGAACTGCGCCACTGGGGCCTTCGGTGGAGCTCCCTATGGTGCCACGAAACGCTGCCCTGGGTGGGGGAAGCGCATGCGAACTGCGCCACGGGGGCTTTCGGTGGAGCTCCCCATGGGGCCACGAAGCGCTGCCCTGGGTGGGGGAACCGCATGCGAAGCAGCCCACTGGGGCCTTCGGTGGAGCTCCCTATGGGGCCACGAAACGCTGCCCTGGGTGGGGGAACCGCATGCGAACACCCCCACTGGGGCCTTCGGTGGAGCTCCCTATGGGGCTACGAAACGCTGCCCTGGGTGGGGGAACCGCATGCGAACACCCCCACTGGGGCCTTCGGTGGAGCTCCCTATGGGGCCACGAAACGCTGCCCTGGGTGGGGGAACCGCATGCGAACACCCCCACTGGGGCCTTCGGTGGAGCTCCCTATGGGGCCACGAAACGCTGCCCTGGGTGGGGGAACCGCATGCGAACACCCCCACTGGGGCCTTCGGTGGAGCTCCCTATGGGGCCACGAAACGCTGCCCTGGGTGGGGGAACCGCATGCGAACACCCCCACTGGGGCCTTCGGTGGAGCTCCCTATGGGGCTACGAAACGCTGCCCTGGGTGGGGGAACCGCATGCGAACACCCCACTGGGGCCTTCGGTGGAGCTCCCCCTATGGGGCCACGAACGCTGCCCTGGGTGGGGGAACCGCATGCGAACACCCCCACTGGGGCCTTCGGTGGAGCTCCCTATGGGGCCACGAAACGCTGCCCTGGGTGGGGGAACCGCATGCGAACACCCCCACTGGGGCCTTCGGTGGAGCTCCCTATGGGGCCACGAAACGCTGCCCTGGGTGGGGGAACCGCATGCGAACACCCCCACTGGGGCCTTCGGTGGAGCTCCCTATGGGGCTACGAAACGCTGCCCTGGGTGGGGGAACCGCATGCGAACACCCCCACTGGGGCCTTCGGTGGAGCTCCCTATGGGGCCACGAAACGCTGCCCTGGGTGGGGGAACCGCATGCGAACACCCCCACTGGGGCCTTCGGTGGAGCTCCCTATGGGGCTACGAAACGCTGCCCTGGGTGGGGGAACCGCATGCGAACACCCCCACTGGGGCCTTCGGTGGAGCTCCCTATGGGGCTACGAAACGCTGCCCTGGGTGGGGGAACCGCATGCGAACACCCCCACTGGGGCCTTCGGTGGAGCTCCCTATGGGGCCACGAAACGCTGCCCTGGGTGGGGGAACCGCATGCGAACACCCCCACTGGGGCCTTCGGTGGAGCTCCCTATGGGGCCACGAAACGCTGCCCTGGGTGGGGGAACCGCATGCGAACACCCCCACTGGGGCCTTCGGTGGAGCTCCCTATGGGGCTACGAAACGCTGCCCTGGGTGGGGGAACCGCATGCGAACACCCCCACTGGGGCCTTCGGTGGAGCTCCCTATGGGGCCACGAAACGCTGCCCTGGGTGGGGGAACCGCATGCGAACACCTGGGGGGCGGGGGCGAGGAGGAGGAGAAACGCGGGGACCGTCTCTTCAAAACGAGGACCCAACAACACAGGTTGGTTGGGAAAAAAAGGGAAAGGAGGGCAACTCCCAGCTTTCCCTCGGGGCTGAAAAACCCCCGAAGGCCTCCCACTCCGACGGGGGGTGTCGACGTCATGGCTTCACTGGCGGCGGGGGCTGATGACCGGCTGCTGCCTTGCCGCCGTCTGCGCCGCCCTTGCCGCCGCCAGCCTTGGGGCCCTTCGGGCCCGATGGGCCGCCAGGCAGCCCCTCCGCCGCGTCCGCCGCGAGCTGGCTACAGGCGGGCTGCCCGCTGAGCCTGCTCTTCATAGTCTCAATCTCGGCCTTCTCCTTGTTTTTGCGGGCAACCGCGCTCCTTAGACCTGGATCGGCGACCTGCAACGGCCCGGCGATGCCCGTGCATGGCTCCAGGCCCTGCCACTTGGGCCTCGAGGGGTCGTCGCGGTAGGCCTCTATGATCTGGGCGACTCGTCGGCATATCACCTCCGTCGAAGCCAAAGGCGCGATGTTCAGCTGATCATGCGATCCCGCGTGCGGAACCGCCGTCAGGAGGGTGGTCATCTCGATCGCCGCGCGCTCATTCTGACCGATGCCCTTCTCCTGCAGTCACGGCGCCAGCCATGCGAGCGGGCCCCCGCCAGCCCTCTCGAACCTCTTAGCCATGCGCAGCGCCTGCGAGCGCTGGCCCCCGAAAAGGCCAGTCTGGGAAGAGGTGGGAGCTCAGCTCGCGCGCGACCGAGCGCCAGGGCTTATGGCGCCCCCCAGCTTCGCCCATCACGATCCAGAGGGTCCTGACCTCCTCGGCCCCCTCCTGCGCGCCTGCGCGCTCGCGGTGCTCCGCCAAGGCGCCCGCGCGCTCGCCGATCTCATCTAGCCCAACGGAGTCTGCCACCTCGTCACCCTTTCGATCCTCCATCCACTCCTCGAACTTACGCCCGCGGTGGGCCTCTCGCGCGTTCCTCACGAGCTCGGCCTTCTCGTCGGGCACCACCGCCAGCACGCGCTGCCAGCCGCCCTCAAGCCGCACCACGGCGTTCCACTCATCGAGGCGCACGTCATGTCTCGTGAGCTGCATCACTCGCCCCAGCCCTGGCACCTCCACGAGCACCCACTCGAGTCCCTTCGGCGGGTCGAGCTCGAGTCGCGGCGTAAGGCAGGTGGCCTCGTCCGGCGGCGGCAGCGGCTACAGCGCGCCCAGGGCCAGCCCCTCTGGCGCCCCCACGGCAGCGGCGGCGGGGGCCGCCTCGCGCAGCGGAGCGATACGACGGATGGCTCCACCGAAAGGGAGGAGGCGGCCGTCTTCGAGGTAGTGGCTCGGGCCCATCAGAGGCTCACCCGACTACGCCACATCCGCGCGCGCCAACCTGATGAAGCTCCTCAGGCTCCTTCCATCGTTCGGCTCTCGGGGTTGGTAGAAACCTCCACGCTTCACCGAGGGGCGATCTCCATGTCGTGCGATCCTGAACGCGCGGGAACAGCCCTCAGGATCCTCGCAGGCCACATTCTCAGGGGTGTAGTCACCATCGGGCGAGAGCGTGTACCACACCTTCGGCCCGACTGGATACAAGAGCGTACGATGATGCCAAACCGGATCGTCATCATACCAGACCCCGATGCAATCGCCCGGGATCATATTACTGCAGAGCCCCTGCGTCCCCACGGCGGTGCCGTCCGCCAGCCGCAACACCGGCCATCTCCCGCGGTGGGGGATCTCCTCCGTCTCCGCGAGCGCCATGGCGACGACGGCACAGCGCACAGGTGGCTATGCCCTCGGCGACTCCTAGCAGGCCCGCCAGCGCTCCCGACCAGCCCCAAGACGTATTCAGCGGGGACTCGTCCGACAGCGGCGGCGCCACGATCGGCTCAGGCTGCTCCTCGAGCGTGCAGAACGGTGGGCCCGTCAGTGCCTCCACTGCTGAGGTGAGGTTCCGCACTGCCTTTTCCGCCTGCTCGAGGCGGTCGTCCAGCCGAGCGAGGCCACGGGCAGGTCACTCGGGCGGGCCAGGGCAGATCGGCGGAGGGATGCTCTGGGCGACGAAATAGGCGAGGAGGCGTATTGTGGGGAGAATGGAAACCCCGCCGACCGCGAGAGCAGTCGTGCTGCTCATCCTCAACATTTGAGCAGAAGTGCCCGCGGCCGTGGCAACAATAACGTGCACAGCACTTCTATATTGGCCCAAGATGGCCTCCAAGATGGTCCAAGATGGCCTCCAAGTTCGCCCAAGATGGTCCAAGACGGCCTCAAAGACGGCCCAAGAGACTCCAAGACGGCCCAAGAGGGCCCCCCAGAGGCCTCCAAGACGGCCTAAGAGGCCTCCAAGAGGTCTTCCAGGAGGGCCCGAACAGGCCCAAATCATTGATGTTCCTTAGGTCTTTGAAGGATTTTGGCATTCGCTTCTTCTCGGCTTTCCGACGACCCGAGACGGCCCAAGAGGCCCCCAACATCGCCCACACAGCGCCCACGAGGCCTCCAAGATGGCCTCAGGACTGTCCAAAAGGCCCCCAAGACGGCCCCAAGAGGGCACAAAGACGACCCAAAACGCCTCCAAGACGCCCAAGATGGCCTCTACGACGGCCCCGGAGCACCCCGAGGGGGCCCCACGTCGGCCCACAAAGGCTCCCCGAACGGCTCCCGACGGCGTCAGACGGGCCATGAGCCTACCAAGATGGCCGAAGGTGGTTCGAAGCTGGCCCAAGACGGCCCAAGAGGTTTCCAAGAGGGCCTCCAGGAAGGCCAGAAGGGCCACAAACGCTGGTGTGCCGTAGGTTGCTGTAGGATTTTGGCATTTGCTTCGTTTCGGCCTGCCGACGGCCCGGCCCAATGGCCCCCCAAGATCGCCTAACGATCGCCCAAAGAGGACTCCAAGATGGCCCCAGAACGGCACGAGAGGCCCCAAGACGGCCCCATGAGGCCCCCGAGACGGCCCAGGATGCCTTTTAAGACGCCAAAGATGGCCTACAAGACGGCCCTGGAGCATTCCAAGAGGGCCCCAAGTCGGCTCAGAGAGGCCCCCCAAACTGCTTTCGACGGCGTCGGACGGGCCAGGGGCCCACCAAGACGGCCGAAGATGGCCCTAAGATGGCCCAGGACGGCCGAAGAGGCCTCCAAGAGGGCCTCCAGGAAAGCCCGAAAAGGCCAACATTATTGATTTCCCATGAGTTATTGAAGGATTGTGGCATTTGCTTTGTTTCTGCCTTCCGACGGCCCGAGACGACCCAAGTGCCCCCAAAGATCGCCCAAGATGCCCAAGACGGCCCCAAGAGGCCCCGAAGACGGCCCAAGAGGCTTCCAAGACGCTCAAGATGGCCTCCAAGACGGCCCAAGAGCCCTCCAAGACGTCCTCCAAGAGGGCCCGAAAGGGTCAAAGTGGCCTCCAGGCGGCCAAGAGGACCTTCAAGATGCCCACGTGTTCCCCGAAGGCTTTCCAAACCGATTCGGGGAACACATGGTCCGATAGCTTGGCAGGTCTGGCCTCAACGTTCGGCCACATAGCCGCTTCCAAAAAGGCAGGGGGCGGCGGTGATTCGCCGTAGGCGTCTTCGATACAAGGAGATGCCAGGAAACCTCCGATACACCCAGACGGGCGAAATTATCTTCGCGCCCGCGCACCGCTGCCTGCAGAAAAACACCCAGACCGCGAAGAACCCCTATCTTCGCACCCGTTACGCAGATCTTGAACCTCCTGGAACGTCGAACTCGCCAATCACATCCCGATGCATTTCAATTATTCCTCCTCCTCCTCCTCTTCATCCTCCTGTTCGTCCTCACACTCATCATCCGCATCCTCGTCATAGCCATCGTCATCATCAACATCATCAGCCATACAACCCTCACAGTAATCATCATACTCATCATCATCACCACCATCACCATCAGTAAAGGTGGCAAAGGCGTAGAACTGTTTACTCCAGAGTTAACCCTCCGACCGGACGTACCGTTAAAAAGTGTTTACTCCAGAGTTAACCCTCGGACCGGAGATCCCGTGAAAAGTGTTAACTCTGGAGTTAACCCCTCTTGGAGGGGAGCGCAAACAGCATTTGTGATGTTATTGAAGAGAGCGCTTGCAAACCCCAGCGAAGGAACCGACGAAACAAGAAAGCCCGCAACGTGTGAGAAGCAATCGCTCTGGATCAGCGCTAGAGTGACGAGCGACTTGGGCCAGAAAGCCTGCAGGGCAAGAGAAGCACGCACCCTGAACCAGCAAGCCTGCATCATGAAAAAACACACCTCCTAAACCAGACAGGCCAGCAGAGCTGGAAAAACAAGCCTCCAGAGCCAGAAACATTGCAAAACTAAGGCAGAAGGGATTCATAGCAAGAGAGCGTTCGTATCCGAAAAAAGAGGCCGACGTAACCTGAGAGCCAGCAGCCCCAAACAAAACAACTTTCGGAGGAAAAAAAAACCTGAAGAGCGAGGAAAGGTGGCTCAATAACCGGGTGACTCAATAATCAGACAGCAGGGCGAGAGGAGGGCGGCAAAACTAAAACTACGAGACCCAAACATCACCCCCCTGAGCAGCCTGACGAAAAGTCGTCCATAACGTGACAGGCTGTGAACTGGATTGGCAAACGAGTCGATTGCAGAGAAACCGGCGCGACTTCAGGAAGTAACCCCTGGCAACAGAAAACCCAAAAGGCAAATGAAAAGAGCGACTGCGCCGCCGAAAATGGCCAGCCCCAGGGCGATAATGTTTCGAGCACGGGGCCCAGGAAGTGAAAAGAGCATGCGTAGCGGAATTAGAGAAGAGGCGAAATGGTGGCCAGAGGGGCGCTTCAGATGCAGAGAGGGTTAATCTGGAGTAAACCCTTTCCTGTGGTGAGGCACTGAAGGTACAAGTTCACAAAGGTTTAATCCAGATTAAACCTTTTTTAACTCGTGATTACACACTTTTTCTTGATTCCTGCTCGTCCCCTCGTCCGCTGCCCCCTGCTCCACCCCTTGCCTTACCATCCTCTGTCTCCCTCCCCCATCCTATACCTACTCCTCGGACGAGGCCCTCCTCCAGCGGCCTGCATCTTCAAAATCTGTTTCTTTCCTCCGCTGCTTCCTTTTCCACCTCCCCCTTCTCGTTATGTCTTTCCGTCCGCCTCCTCCTCCTCCTCCTCCTCCAGCTCTTCCTCCCACTGCATCTTCCCCATGCCTCACAGTTGTCCTGCCACAGCCTCCTCCACAATTTGCATTATGTCCCCTGATTGGAATCGTTAGCATCACCCTCATCACCACCATCATCACCATTAAGACCAACAACCATGACCATCATCCTCATCATCATCCTCATCATACTCATCATCCTCATCCTCATCCTCATCCTCATCCTCGCTCTCCTCCTCCTCACCATAAACATCATCAGCAGCAGCATCAACATCATAAGCATCATCGTCATCATCATCATCATCGTCATCATCAGCATCATCATCATCATCACCATCACCATCACCATCACCATCATCATCGTCATCATCATCGTCACCATCATCATCGTGGTCTTCTTCTCCATCATCATCATCAGCATCAGCATCCTCACCACCATCATCAGCATCATTATCATAATCAGAATCAGCATCACCAGCATTAGCATCGCCAGCAGCATCATCATGATCATCAGCATCATCAGCAATATCATCATCGTCATCACAATCCTCATCATGATCATCATCAGCATCATCATGGTCATCAGCATCGTCATCATCAGCATCATCATCATCAGCATCATCATCCTCATCCTCATCCCCATCCCCATCCTCATCCTCCTCATCCTCCTCATCCTCGCCATCGCCATCGCCACCGCCATCGCCGGCACCGCCGCCATCGTCGTCATTGCCGTCATCACCAATCCCTGCATGACCTCCACCACCGCCGTCACCATCGCGCGGCGCCCGCGCCGCTCTCGAAAAGCCAGGGCCGCTCCTCG
>CAUYUJ010015982.1:677754-722754 GCA_963575745.1 Prorocentrum cordatum
GACACCCCGGGAGGCCGGGGCCAACCAGGCGGGGGGGGGCCCGAGCTTTCCGAGACCCCAGCTCGTACGCACCTGCATGCCTGTTCCAAATAAAACAGCTTCCACGCGGAGAAAATGGTTTCGCGCCAGGCGTTTTCTGAAACAGCAATCCAGGCCCAGGCATACGAGAATTCGACTCGTACACAAGTCCAAGGAAACGCCCATGGTCCAGCACAGATCCTTGATGCTCGTGAACCAATTGTGGAGCCCATGACGGTTGCTGCGTGTTCTAACGATTACCGAGGGGTGCAAGATAAGACGTGCCCCCTCCCCACCCACCCGACTCCCCGTATCTCGAGACCTCACCAAGGGCCGGCCAAACAAAGGCAGACTCTCCGCGGGGCCTCGCGGCCAGCGAGCACCACCTCCGCCCTCTCCTGGAAGGCCGCGAAGGTCGAGCGCAGCTCCAAGTCAGCTCGCCAAGGCGGAGCTGCCGTCGACCCTGGTCGCCGGGCCGATGGCGACGAACTCCTCGTTCATCAACGCGTCTGCCTCGACGTTTTCTGCGCGCCTCCTCCAATCGAGGCCCACGTCGAGCCCGAGCGCCGTCAAGCGACTCGACGGATCCACGGCTACCGCGCAGAGCGGCCACTCCGTCGCCATCCAGCGGCGAACCCCTAGCCGCGCGCGCCCACGGATAAGGACACCCGACGAAGGCGAACGCCGTTGCGCGGGGCGTCCTCCACGAGCAGGACGACGCCGAACACAGCCGCCAGATGCACCAAGCTCGCGATCGCCTCGAAGGGGGCGCCGCGCGCGAACGCCCATCGGGCGTCGCCCCGCGTCGACGCCCACGAGAACCACCTCGCCGCCCACGTCGAAAGAGCCGCCCCAGTCGCCCAGCAGCCGACGACGATCAGGTCGCCCCCCACCTTCGCATCGATCCGGAAGAGCTCGCCCTCGTCCGCCAGCGCCAGGCGGACTTAAGGGGCGCATGTCGCGCTCGCCGATGCGGCCCCCGACCCACCTCAGCGAGAGGCGAACCACCGCTGGCGCGGGCGCGCAGGCCCCGCGAGGGCAAGCAGACACCCACGAGCACGAACGCACGAAGAACGCTCGCACATGCACCAGAGGTCCTTCCGCGAAAGCGAGCCTCCGAAATCCCTCGCGCATCCGCCCCAAGAGCACGACCGCCGTCTTGGACACCACCGTCTACTGCCCTGCCTGATGGCCCACTCGCGGCGCCCGACGGAGATGCCCAGCTCGACCCCCGTCGAAGATGCGGTAGCAAACCCAATCGACCTCGACGCCGCCGCGGAGCCTCCCCGCCGCCAGCGGAAGGCCCACGACCACCAGAATCAGGAGGGCGGCGAGGAGCTTCCGCTCAAAGCCCCCGCCGCTCGCCAGCACGAGGCCGTCGTCCGCGCAAGCCTAGTGGCAGACAGCCAGGGCAAAGATCCCGGCCAATAAATCGCCCGCGCCTCCCACGCCGAGGGCGCCCGCCGCGTTCGCCGGCACCCACTTGCCGCCGCCCTCGACGTCGCGATTGTCGACCCCAGGCGGGAAGCATGCCTGCCAGCCCCATGCCCCTCGCGCGCGGGGCTCTGCCGGTGCGCCTTGGAGAAGCCGTGCAGGAGCAAGAACCCCACTGGCTCGCCCGTCTCATGGGCCGCGCCCAGGACCGAGACCGCGCCCTGCCAAGCTTGGGGCCATGCCTGGTCCAGCACCTCAATCTCGTGGTTGACATGCGCACGGTGCGCCACGTCGAACACCGCGCGCCACTCGTCGACGCCCACCGCCTTCTGGGCCGCAGCCAAGGCAGCCGCCGCCTTGCGGCCGGGCCGATGTCGCCCTAAGCACCCGCCCCGTGCGCGAACTCCTCGTGCAAGTGGCCGGCGATCGCGTCGGCGCGATCCTGCACCAACGCGCCATTACCGGCCCGCTGGCCACCTGCCGCGAACTCCTCCTCCGCCACGCCCGGCAACGCCCCATTCACCTTCCGCTCGCACACCGCGGGAGCCCGCAGGACTTCGAACGCCCGCCCCGAGAGGGGCGCCCCTGGCGGCGAGGGCCGCAACGGAGGCATCCGGGCCCTTGAAGGCCTTCACCAGCGCCTGCACTAGCTGCAACAACGCGGGCGCGGCACGATCACCAGGACGAGGAAGGTGCTCGCTCGCACGAGGCGCACCCCAGCAACAGCCGCACGCGCGCCCTGAACTTCGCGACCACCGTCGCGGAAAAGACGCGGCACTCAGTCTCGCCCATCGCGCGCTCGAAGAGGAAGCGGCGAAGGGGCGGCAGGCCCTGCCCAGGCTGCTGCTTCTCGAGGCCGTTGCCCGCCCCAGGCCCGACAACGCCATGTCGAACGCCGCCCGAAGCTCGGCTGGGATCTCCGACAAAGGAAAGCGCCGCGCCGTCGGAGCCCACAAGCCTGCGCCATCTTCGATGCCGCGATCGCCTCGCCTGGCCCGGGCCTGCAGGGGCCCTTAACTGCCTCCCCGGCCGTCGCCGCGCTGGCCTGGAGTGCCGATGTCGCCGCTGTCCAATCTAGGCTCGCCCCCCCTGCCGGCGCGGCCCCCGAACGATGCGACGGTCGCGTCCGCTCGGAACTTCTCGCGGGGCCCGCAGCGGCAGAGCACGCGCTTCCCCCGCGGCCCGGGTAGTTGAGCCAGAAGAGCTGCAGCACATTCCAGGTGCTACGCGAAGGAGTTCACCACCAGGTCGCCCAGGCATAGCCTGCGAGATCTCCCGCGGGCCACTCCGAGGTGACCTTCCAAGACCCCTCGCGCCGCGGCCCCCGCCGACGCGGACGTCGCCGCCCCCCGACGCACTGACGTCCTAAACCTGCGCGCGCGACGGGGCTGGGCCCCCGCGAAGAAGCCCCCCCGTCCGCGGGGGCGCGCGCGGGGCCCCGGCGCCCGCCAACATGGCCCCCGCAGCGCGATCTACCAGTTCTCCCCGTAGTTCTCGCCGTCAGGACGGCGGCCGTCTCGGAGGGCACCATCTCACGGCCGCCGCCGGGCGTGACGAGGGCCCGCCTTTCCGGCGGGGCAGGCCCCAGCGGGCCAGGGCGCCAGCCCTCCCGGTCGACGGTCAGTCAGCCCATGGCCCGGCCCGCTGCGAGCGCGACGACGTCCGCGAGGAAGCGGACGGGCTCGGGGCAGGACTTGGAACGCGAACATCAGGAAGCCAGCCCCTGCCCTCGCCAGGACTCGAAGCTGCTGCAGTTGCCAGAGGCTCGCCGGTCGCCCGCTTGCGAGCTGGCCAGGGCGGCGGACCCCTAAGTCCACTGGGAACTCCGCGAGACCTCGCACCCGCAGGCCGCGCCCCTGGGCCGCCGCCGCCGCCTCGAGCACCTCGGCCGCGAGGAGGACGAGCGCGCTGGCGCCCTCAACCTTCCCTGGGACGCACAGAGACATACGAGTACTATATGTCATCCTTGGAGGCGCGCGTCCGAGACGAACATATAGCACACCCATGTCGCAGCACATCGTTTTCCGAGCGGCGTGGCCAGAAGGCGCCCGCCACGACGCGTACGCCATAAGATTTTTCGGCGCGCGCGTCGCCAATGGGGGGCGACGCACATATAGTAGAAGCACGTTGGGGCGGCGCCGATTCCTTCGAGCCAGGGGGAGCCCAACGGCCAACGTTCCCCAGCGGTGGAGGGCCCTGCCGGTTGGCGAAGAGCGCCCGCGAGAACGCGCCGCAGGGCGGAGCGGCGATCGCCGCGTCGCAGCACCCCGTCCTGCAGATGTCGCAAACAAGCGTCGCCGCACAGCAGGTCGTCGTCGCGCGCGCCCACATCCAGCGCCTCCACCTACAAGCCCGACGACGGCGCCCTTACAGGCGCGGCCTCGACGAAGCACTCCCCGATGCTGGCCCTGCGCGAGAAGCCCGAGAGCAGGTCCAGCACCGCCAGCGACACCCCAGCCGCCGGCGACGCGGCTGGCTCCGAGCGAATCTCGCCAGGTTGCGTCGGCAGCG
This sequence comes from Prorocentrum cordatum, assembly GCA_963575745.1. Taxonomy (NCBI): domain Eukaryota; class Dinophyceae; order Prorocentrales; family Prorocentraceae; genus Prorocentrum; species Prorocentrum cordatum. Next base: position 681,718 of record CAUYUJ010015982.1, read on the forward strand.
CGAGCTGGCGGGGCCACTTGCTGGCCACCGCGCCGATCTACGTGGCCAACGCGATCTCAGAACGCACGGGCAGGACCACTACCCCGTCACCACGCCGTTCCATCGCCGTCTGGCGGGCCCACTGGCCCGCCACCTCTGCGTCGCCAGCCTAGTGGAGCCCGCGCGGGCCCAGCCGCGCCTTCAAGATCGCGTGCTTCGCGGGGAAAAGAGCCCGTCCCCCTCTCGCCGACGGGGGGCGGGCAACCAGCCGCATGCGACGAGGCGGCCCCCCCTTCAGGCGAGCCAACTCATGAGAAAAAACAGCGTCAGCGGCAAGTGCCGGCGGACTGCGCCGCCGGGGGCAGCCGCGCCGCCGCGCTCGCTTCGTCGGCGGGGCGTCTCCACCACAGCAGCGAGCGCCGAGGGCCCCGAGGAGCGGCCACCTCCGCCAGCACTGCGGCGGACGACAACATGATCGACGGCCCAGGCAGATCCGGCACGCGCGGGCCACGCCGCAGCCGCCCTGGCCGCCCCTGCGCTCGCCGTTGCACGCGAAGCAAATGTTCTTTCCGTGCCTGCTGGAGGAGCGCGTCGCCCTTGAACTTGCCGTGCCCTGGCTCGTGCCGCGGGGGCTGCCCCGGCCGCCCCCTCGGCGCCGAGTCGCGCCGTTGCTGCCCTGGGGCGCTCTGCGCGGGCTGCGCGAGCGACCCTCTGCGGGCCCCCCCACTGCCGCCTACGCCGCCACCTGAGTCGCGAAGTGGCGGCCCTGAGCGACGCCCCCTGCCGGGCGCCCCATCAGCGCCTCCGAGAACGGCTTGCCGAAGTTGATCAGCCCCACGCGCCCCACGCGGACCCCGCAGTCGCAATGGGGGGCCAGGGCCCAGGCCGGACGGCCGATGTCCGCGCCGCTCGCGCCCCTAGCCACCGCCCCCTGGACGCGCGCGCCCAGAACGTACTCCGCACTCGCCACAGAGCTCGATAGACCCCGCCCTGACGGCGACGCGGCCAGGCTGACGGAGACGCGCGTAGACGCGCGCGAAGGCCGGCGCTCGCGTCGGAAGGCATCTAGGCCCAGTGGCACGCTGATATCTGTTCTGCCCCGCTTCGGCCCGATGACCCCAAAGTTGCCCACCGCCGCGCCCTGCGTCGCGTCGCCGCCGCCCTCCGCGCGCACCACCGGCGACAGCGGGGCCACTCGGCGGCCGCCTCGCCGATCTGCGCCGCCAGCAGGCGGGGATTGCGCGGGCGCAGCCGCGCCTTCACGACCACGCGATCCATGAGGAACTGAGCCCGCCCCGCACTCGCCGACGTGGAACGGCAAACAAGCCGCCTGCGACGAGAGGCCCCCCCTTCAAGCGGGCTACATTCATCAAGAACGACGCCAGCAGCAAAAGCCGGCGGGCTGTCGGCGCCAGGCGGCGAAGCGCAGGCTGCCGCGCCGACGGGGGCAACCACGCCGCCGCGCTCGCCCCGTCACTGGGGCGCCCCCCCCCCCCCCGCGGCGAGCGCCGAGGGCCTCGAGGAGCTGCCGCCTCCGCCAGCACTGCGGCGGGCGACAGGATGAGGCCCGAGCGGGTCCAGCACGGGCGGGCCACGCCCCAGCCGCCCCCGCAGCCCTCGCGCTCGCTGTCGCGCGCGAGGCAGATGTCCTTGCCGCCCAGGGCCCTCTGGAGGAGCACGTCGCCCTCGAATTTTCTGATCTTGCCGCCTTTGCCCTTCGCCTTCTTTGCCCTGGCTCGTGCCGCGGGGGCTGCCCCGGCCGCCCCCTCGGCGCCGAGTCGCGCCGTTGCTGCCCTGGGGCGCTCTGCGCGGGCTGCGAGAGCGACCCTCCGCGGGCATCCCAGCTGATGTTGACGCCGCCACCAGCGTCGCGAAGTGGTGGCCCCTGAGCGACGCGCCCTGCCGGGCGCCCTTCAGCGCCTCCGCGAACGTCTTGCCGAAGTTGATCAGCTCCACGTGCCCCTTGCGGACCTGGCAGTCGCCGGGCGGCCGACGGCCGCGCGGCTCGCGACCTGGCCACCGACGCCTGGGCGCGGTCGCCCAGGAGGTACTCCGCGCGCTCGCCGAAGAGCTCGATCGGCCCCATCTCGAAGGCGACGCGGCCGGGGTGGCGGAGACGCGCGTAGACGCGCGCAAAGGCCAGCGCGCGCATCTGGTTGCGGAAGGCCTCGGCGCCCAGCGGCGCGCCGATCTCCGTGCTGCCCCGCTTCAGCATGATCACGCCAGAATTGTCCGCCGCCGCGCCCTGCCCCCCGTCGTCGCCGTCCTCCGCGCTCGACGCGGGCGACAGCGGGGCGGCCTCCATGTTCGACTACATGATGATGTCCGCGACGCGCTCCAGGAGCAATGCGCGGGGGCGCGGCGCGGCCCCCCAGCTCCCCGCGGGTCGCCTGCGCAGCCACGCGCATCGTCGTAGGGCGGGCGGCTTTGCCGATCAGCTTCGGAGGCCTCGTGCTCTAGGCCTCTGCTTCCTGCTTCCGCCCCCGTTTCGACCCCGCGGCGCGCCGCATCCCGAGGCCGACCGCCTTCGCGACCGCAGCGGCCCCGCTGGAGGGACTCGCTGGCGGTGCCCAAGCAGAAACCCCGCCATCGCGGCGCGAACCCGAACGCGGTCGTCGCTTAGCAACGAGGACCTGTGAATCGTCGCGTAGCCCTGCGTCGCCAGCGCGCCCTGGACGGCACCCCGAACCTCCTCCTCTTCGAACAGAGAGCGCAGGTCCACCGCCAGGTCGTCGCGCAGCGCGGCCGACACCGCGCCAATCCCGAGCTCGGGCATCGGCCGCGCAAGGAGCCCGAAGCAGGCACATGGGCCCGCCACAAGAAAGCGCCAAAATGTCCTGAGACATCGCGGCTGCGGCAGAGAAAATGGCAAGCGATCGACCCGACGAAGGGCGCGCGCGCGTGTAGTCTGCAGGCAAGCAGACTTGAAATCAGGCGGGACTGGCTGCCGCTCATGGAGCGTGAAGCCTGACTGTGGCCGCCGATGCGTTTCTTTCTCGCCCACCTCTGCCCTCGGCCGACCGCCGCAGCCGCTGCCCCGACACAGAAGCCCGGCGCGCCCGCGCACGCCCCTGAGAGCAGGGCACAGATGAGCTAAGCACCCCACGCACGGGCCCCCAGCTCGCGCGCAGATCCGCCGCCGCCCATATGGCATGGGAGCCACCCGGCTGGAAGCTCTCCCGTGGCTCCGAGGCGGCCGAAGCTGCCGAAGCCAGGGCCTCCCGCCCGCTCCGCGGCGGATGAACGCGGCCTCGCCTCTGGGCCCCCCAGCCTCGGAGCCGCCGCTTGCACCGGCCTGAAGAACTGGCCTCCGGCCTCGGCGCCACTGTTCTGTTCCGAAGAGCTGGGCTGCCGATCCTGCGCCGCCAGCACCTTCGGGCCAGCACACCCTGCAGACGATGCTCACTCGCTGCTGGCGCGATCATGCCGAGATCGCGCCACTCCTTGTAGTCCAGTCCCGGGGCTCGATGGCAGCAGCCCCGAGTGTGGAATCGCCGAACCCCCTTTCGGCAAAATCGAGTTGACAGCCATGCGGCTTGGCCTCCTCGTTGAAAGTAGCTATGGACGTCAACGCCTCCGCCTCGGCTTCGATGTCGTCGTCGTCCAAGTCCACGAGCTCTGCCATCAGCGAACCCCTCGCCTCCGGGGCTGCGGCCGCTGGCTCGCCCTCCAAGGCCTGCACCCCCGAGCCGTCGTCGCGGGCGCCGATCGGCGCGCCCTGGGTTGCCGAGATCCGCGGGGAGCCCGGGTAGCTGCCGAAGTATTTGAGGTTGCTCTTCACCTTGTCAATCTCCGCCGCGCCGCAGTCCCGCTTCGCCATGAAGGAGCCCATCTGGTCGAAGATGTTCAGCTGGTCGAAGATGATATGAGCAGTCTCCAGCCAGGCCCTCATCCGGCGACTGGCGCCCAAGACGCTCTGGAGCGACGAGGCGCGCCGACCAGCGGCCAGGTAGCCCAGGGGTTCCTGCGGGTCGCCGACCTGGCCGAGCTCCCCCACCACCGGGAGCTGCACGTAGTTCAGCGCGTGGCCCAGCCGCGCCTGGAAACCGCTCCGCTTGGCCTCCTCGATCACCATCGACGTCTGCGGGGCCGCTCCTTGCGTCCGCGCCTGGGCCAAGCGCGTGGGCCACCGCGCCCAGGCAGGGCCTCGGCGACGCGGGCAGCGCGGCGCCGCTTGGACAGCTCGGCCTCCAGCGCCCCCAAGGGCAGCAGCGCAAGATGGCGCCTCCACGTAGGCGCGGCCGCCACGGCCACCGGGACGAGCCCCCGCATCTCCTCCACCAGGCGGCCACCGTCCTGGTCGACGAGCAGCGCCACGCCTTCGTGGACCTCGACCCAGAGCGCCCTCGCCAGCACGTCGGGCCGCAGGTCGCCCAGCGTAGCCCATCGGCTCGCCACCTCGAAGACCTCCCGGGCCAACAGTGCCTGCGCCTCCTCGGTAGCCGAGACGATCCCGCCGCCCAGGCGCGATCGGCTTGGTTCAAGCCTGCGAGGCGCACGGCGCGCGCCCCCGCACAGCGCCCCCCCCCCCCCCATCCAGCAAAGAAGGGCCCTCGCCCTGGGGGGCTCAGCCTTGAGCCAAAATGGGAAAAGGGGAAATGAGGTTCCACCCGCACGACTGTTTTGCAGCCGACAGGAAAATGGACGGGAGGAGGAGGAGGAGGAGGAGGAGGAGGAGGAGGAGGAGGAGGAGGAGGAGGCGGCGGAGGAACAGGGCGCTAGGAGGAGAAGGAGGAGGCGAGGAACCACAAGAGGCGGAGGGGGAGGGGGAGGAGGAGGAGGAGGAATACGGGGGAGGAGGAGGAACGGGCGGAATGGGCGGCGAGGCGGGTCAGCAGCGGCAGGCGCACGCAGCCCGAGGAAAAGATTACTAGGCCAGGGGAGGAGCAACAGCAGCATCGGGAGCAGGCACGGGGGGTCCCAGGTCGGCCTCGAACCTTCGGACCTCCTCCGTGCTAGGCTCTCGCGGATCTGCATAGTGCTCACTCTCCCTGGGATGCCTGCCCTGTCGCAGGCGGTTCCTACGGGTCTTGGCATTCTTATCTGCAGGTGTGAACTTACAGATTTCGGCCAAGCCCCGCAACGTGAGTGACGAGAAGCTCCCGCAGTGAAAACAAAAAACAAACGGTCCTGTCCTCCAGAGTGCGCGGCCTCGGAACAGGTTCCTATCACCTGTGGTGGAGGAGGAGGGAGGAGGAGGAGGAGGAGGAGGAGGTGGAGGAGGGGAGACCTGGCCTCCTGGCCTCCTACACACCGCGCGGCCCAGGCACTCATGGAATCTGAATCTGGCGCGCTCCTTCCTCGCGGTGGCTTTGCGTCCGCATCTGAGGCAGGAGACGGCAGGCCCTGAAACTAGCCAGGTGGGGTCTCTGCAGGGCAACGCGGGGCCTTCTTCTGGGGACCAACACTCCCCCTCCTCTCCCTCTCCTCCCGGCAGGGGGGGGGTAATGTCGGCAAGAGACCCCGTCCTAACTGCAAGGTCGGCCACGAAACTCAAAACAGCCTGAACGTCCGTATGTATTTGCTTGTACGTCGCGCTAGTGCCTACGGGTCGAGGGGCGAGGTCAGCCTCTTCACGGGCCGCTTCGTCCGCCTCTTTATTCCCTCGTGCCAGGAAACTCACTCTAGGGTCATCCGAATTCAGATGCTGCGAGGAACGGGACATGATATTGACAGTAATGAGCCCTACTAGACCAGGAAAACTATCATCTAGCACGGTCCAAATCTGAGTCCAGACGTCTGCGTGCGAGCAAACTCCTTTGGTGCACCAGGCCCGGCCTCTTCGGAGGCCTCGAGACAAAGTATCGTTATGTATTCCCACGATGAGCGGGGGAGTGGCGAACTGCAGCAAGTGTGCGAAGCCTAACAGCTCACGCCGCAGGACAGAGAGGGCTGAGCGCACCCCAGCAGGGCATCCACATTGCGAGAACTCGACGACGAACGACGACTCCCTCACGAACGAGAAACCCCAACCGAAACTCTTGCATCCTGGATGCCCTACTCCCGATCCGTCGGAGAAGGCGAAGCCACTGCACAGGCCTGGCTTGCCTGTTCGGGCTTGAATTCGCTCAATCAGAAAATCAAAGGTGGGATCCGCCACAGGGTGATCTACAATGCCTCGGGAAAAAAGTGGCGTTCCCTGCGTGGCCCTGGTGGCCCCGTGAATAATTTCAGCGCTGCCTTCAGCAATATCTCTGCACTGCTGGTCGAGCGCACTGCACCTGCAGAACCTGTGCTGCTGGGTGCCGATCTCACTGCTGCATGCTTGGCATTCTCGTACGTCTGTCTCTCCTCTGCGCCATCGCACATCTTGTGTGCAGAAGGCGGCGCACAGGTAGCTCTCGACTGCGCCTCTTCGCCTCGGGCAGAAGCGCTGAGCCTTCTGGCGGAGGAGGGCGCGCACTGGTTCCAGAAAAGGTCGTGAAACTCCAGGTAGCTCATGCTTCTCGGCCCACTCCTCCATTGCGACCTGCTCGAGCCTGGCTAGCGCGAGCGCCTTGATCGTAGAGGGTGGTACGATCCGCATGTTCAGCTGCTCCTGGCGATGCGTCATGATGATGTGAGGCGCTGGCCGTGTCCATCCAAGTCTGTCCCGGGATCCGTAGAGCGCGGTGGCAGGGCCCCTGACCTGCGCCCAGTCGAACTTGCGGTGGGGGGCCTGCCTAGCTGCTGCTCGGCGCACTACCCTTCGCCAGCCCGCTTCGAGCTTGGCGTAGTCGGCGCCTGAGTCCCAGACGACCGTGGCCCACTTGCCCATCGGGGCGAGGGCGGCCTGCGCAATCGGGTCTGCCGGGCGAAGCCAAAGCCGCAAGGCCCTGTCCTTGCCCATGGGCTCGCCGCCGAGGCCACTGGACATGAGGATGCGGGCCGTGTTGAGGATCGCGGAAGGGGGCCCGAAGCTGGCCGAGGCGTAGAACATGCTGAGCAGCAGGCCATTCTTGAGAACAGATCTGGCGGTGGCACAGCTGGCCTCGAGGCTAAGCAGCTTCCTCTTCCTGCCCCAGGCCCTGCGGATTCTCGAGCCAGCCTTCCGCGGTGATATCGCCCCCCCCCCCCCCGCGGTGTCCACTCCGAGCTGCTGGCCCGTGGCCTTGATCTGGTAGCCGAAGTAGTTGGCCATTGACCTGCAGGCGTGGCGCAGCTCCCTGCCGGCTGTGATGCAATAGCTCTTGCCTGGCTTGGTCCCGCGCTTGCGCGAGATGGGTATGCCGAGGTTCCCTTCGATCTGGTTGATATAGTACTGGGTGCTAGCGTAGATGTCTTCACGTACTTCTTGGCGTCTTCCATCACGTTGCATCTGGCGGTCGTCCACATATAAAACATGTCGTACACGTGGCCATTGTAAACGGATCTTATCGCATACTGGAATGATGACCATCTTCAGTGCCCTGGTGCCTCCACAGGGGCCCGCAATAACCGCCGAGTTGGTGACTGTGCAGACTTTGGCCACAAACCGCTGGCACATGATCCATCGGGTCCCCGTGCACATTGATATAGACAGGTGTATCATCTGACGCGGGAAGTCGAGATCGGGGCTGGTGTCCCACAGGAGGTAGGCGCCAATGTGCTCGAAGGCCTTCTCCAGGTCGGACACCGCGCTGAGGGGCACAACATTGTCTGGTAGGCCTTCCTCAGCTAGGGCCTGGGTCCACATGGCGTTCTCTGCTCCTCCTCCTCTTGCTGCCCACTCATAGTCCCGCGAAAGCTTTGCTTCCCACTGGATGTAGATGTCCGCATGCAGTCTCTCGGTGATCCGCATGGTGGTGGTCACGAGCCCAATGGGCCTAGTATCAGTAGCGATCTTGTCCAGGAGGAAGTAGAGGATGTGCTGCCAGCTGGTCGGCCAATGGATTTGTTGGCTGATGTACATGACCAGGTTGCACATGAATTGCGTGCCCTTGTCGGACAGCTCGCCCATCCATCGGGGATGTATCTCGCCCGCCCCTACCCCCGCAGTCGCCTTGAAGGTTCTGCAGATGTTCTCGAAGGCCTCGGGGGTGACGTGGACCAGCGGGCGGTCGTAGGTACAGGTGCCCCATGGGCGGGGTGGTTCGCCACGGCTGGCCCCGTGATGGGACATCCATAGGCGATGCCATACTGCTGCGTGTTGCTCCGTTCTCGTCTGCAAGTCTGCCAGGTCGAGGTTGCTGATGTCTGCGTTGACCTGCGCAGTGGTGGCGTATGGCGCGGGCGGCGCCTTCGCCCACTTGCTGATGCGGTGAATGAACCCTGCTGAACCCTTGGAGGCCTGCTTGAGGCGCTCTCTCCATTCCTTGCCTCGCTGCGAGGCGATGTGCTGATCGATAGTGTGCGCCTCGGCGCTGGCGTACTGGTGCACTGCGCGCACTTCCATCAGCAGGCCCATGTTATGCGCGGTGTTGTTCTCCAACGCCAGGTCTATCACTTGCTGGTACAGACCTGCGTTGGGCATGTGCTTCCATTGGCTGCGGCCATGCTTGCTCTGCCTGGCCAGGCCCCTCCAGTGGGGCATGAGGATGTCGCAGCTGCCTCCGCGCCTGTTGGCGCCGCGGTGGAGGAGCACTACGTCGCGGAGCAGCTTGGAACCCAACCTCCATGCTCTCGAAGTAGGGTCCCCCCTAGGTCTGGCATGGGCTTCGGGTCCAGCTGCAGTGACCGTGATGAACTTTGAGGCTTTGTCATACATGTATCTTTGGTCGTGGGGAATATGATGCAGGTGGCAGAGCTCGGCTTCCATGCGGGCGTTGGCCTCCTGCCATAGTCGGTCCAGGTCATCGACGTGCAGACGCATGCTGTAGTCAAGCTGCGGCCACTGGACCTCGATGGGGTCTGGCCTGTCCTGCGCCAGCGGTGCCTTTGCTGGAAAGGGCTTGATCCTCTGAAGAATGCGCACCTCCGCCTGGCGGAAAGATCCTCGAAGAGTCAGGAACAGCGGCGTGCGCGGCGGAACGCTGACCTCGGTGTAGAACTGCGGGGGGCCGAAGGCTGGGGCAATGCGCTGGTCCACTACGTAGAAGTCCAGCTCGCGATGCCCTGTGGAATGCTGACAGGTAGGTATCCCCGTTGCCAGTAAGACTCCGCGGATGTCGTCGATCCAGTTGCTGCTGGCCAGCTCGCTGCGTAGCATGTTGAAATCGCCTTGGAGGGCCCAGGGGATGCTGAAACGGTGGATGATGCCGGCGATGCGATCCAGGAGGCCGAGGCTCCTGATGGCGAGGCCCTCCGGGACCCACATGTACACGCTGATAAGCATCTTGTCTCCCTTGCCTCCGATGGGTGCCCAGGCCACGCACAAGCGCCCTGGTGACCCAGGAGGTGAGTGGTCGAAATCCTTGTATCCTGCCAGCGGCGCCAGGCCAGTAGCTGAGGGCACTGCAATCTATACTCCTGCGCTGGGCCCCCCGTGTGGCCCAGGGGCAGACCTGGCCGCGGCCAGGTTGACGCCTCGCTTCTCGGTGGAGGCGAGGATCTCGGGTATCCACTGATTGCTCAACTGATGCTCTTGTCCAAGGAGAACCCAGACCTGGCCGCCGCACAGGGAGTCAAGCAGCGTGTTGGCCGCGCTCCATGTAGGACAGCTGGCGCCGTAGATTATGACTCCTGCCTTGGATGCCCCTCCTTTGCCACGCTTGGACTGGTTCGACCGTGGGCCTGCTCTTCTGGTGCTGCCGTGGTGGGAGTTGCTCACGGTGAGGTCCTCAACGTCCCTGGGGTGCTGAACGTCGTGGCTGTCCTGGGGGATGTTGTAGTTCGGGCTGATGCCCTCTACGCCGTAGTCGCCAGAAGCCGCGACCCCTGGGGGGCCTGGAGCCCGCTTCTCCTCTGCTGGCTGAAGCTCCCACCTTCGCCTTGCAGAGCCTGGGTGCATGTCGTCGCTGCCCGCGCAGGTGTCCATCCTGTCGTTGGGCTCGGTGTCGGCCTCCAGAAGAGTACGTGAAATGGATCCCGCATCGCCTCGGACTGAGCCGCTAATAATGCCGCGAGACGACACTGACATACCATCCCGGTGCGGGGTGGGGGCGGCCGGCACGCCCGCCCCCATCCTCCGTCGAGTGGGCGCGACAGCGTGGGTTCCACCCCGCCGCCCCCCCCTTGGGAGGCGCGGGGAGTGCTCGCCCCCCCCCTCCCCCCCCACCGTGGCCAGCGGTGGTTTGACTCTTGAGTAGGCTCGAGGTGGAGGTGCCTCTTCGTAGTCTGCGGCCCCACACGGGTCGGGCTCGCCGCCCAAGTGAATGTCGATGTCGTCGACGTCTGCGGCGGCTGCTGCACCCGAGCCCCCCCCCCTAACTGGCAGAGGAGAGGCGCTGGGCACTCGGGCTTCCTGCTGTGACACAGGTCGCTCAACCCTCAGCGGGCCCCCGGCTAGGTCCTGCGCTTCGCAGGGCACCGAGCCTTCCACGCCCGGCTGCCCCTGGGCTCGCCGGCTGGGTGCACGCCCCTCCCTAGCCCGCAAGGGCTGGGATCCACGACCAGGTGTAGGCTGCAGCAGTGCGTTGGGGGGGCGTCTGCTATGCGCCCTCTGAGATGGTGTCGCCCACGTGGCGTCGGAACGCACTGGGGGGCTCCCTGACCGCGCTGGGGGGCAGCGCTCGAACCGCGGAAGGCATCGGCCACCCGCCCGTCCGCGGCGTCGGCGGTGAGCTGGGCGCTGCGGGAGGCGTCGACCACCCGCGCGTCCGCGGCAGCCCGCGCGCACCCCACGCCGCCTCCCCTGCTATGGTCATGAGCGGCTCCAGCCCCGCCTCCTTGCCGCAGACGGCGGCTTTGCTGAGACACGATGACCGCGGGCTGCGCGGGATCCCCGATCCTCTCGCGCAGCAGCCTCGGCACCGGAGGCGTGGCCATGGTCGATGACCTCGCTGTGCAGCTCCTCTGGGCTCGAACCGTGGACGGCATCTGCCACCCGCCCGTCGGCGGCGTCCGCGGTGAGCTGAGCGCCGCTCACGTCGGTGCCCCCAGCGTCGTTCTCGGGGGGCGCCGCGACCGCTCGGGGGCCAAGGGTCCGCGTCCCCCCTGCAGGCGGCCCCCCCAGCCCACGCCTCGCAGGGCCTCGCTGTGTGTCGTAGCTGTCAACGCAGGTGTCCATCCCGTCGGTGAACTCCGCGTCTGTCTCTGGGTCGGAGTCGCCTGCCGCCCAGGTCCCTGTCTTGATGATGATCGCGCCCCCAAGAGTGCCGATTCTCTACGGGGATGTGCCGTCTACGAATCTGGTACTCCATGCTGGTCCTGCTCCGCTGTGCCCAGCGCAATGTGCGGGGCAGTGGTCGGGCGCCCTGCCTGCCCTTGGCTCAGGCGGATTGGGCCCCCTGCCGCTGGCTGGGCGCCTGAGGTCGGGGCCCCGTCGCTGTTCTCATTGACCTTGTCTTTCTTGCGCCTGGCCAGGGTCTAGCTGGTGCGTCGCTGAAGTTCAGCACGCCCTGCATCTGTGGAGGGGCAGGTGCCTCTGGGCGGCTCCGCTGCGGGCGGCACCGATGCAGCGCCTCCAGCAGCGCACGCCTGAGGCTGGCTGGCTGGGTCTGCTGGTGCTCATGCTGCTGCGGGAGGCTGGGGGCCCTTGCCGTTGTCCCCATTTGCGCTTCTTGGCCAGCCGCTGCGCATGTTCCTGGTGCTGTTGCTTGACGGACAGCGCGTGCTCAGCGGCCTTGGCGAAGACTTCCTTTGTCCAGCTTGTGATTTGTTCCTCGAGTGCTCGCTGTCGTTTGCTGATATCCTCTCGGCCCTCGGTCGTGATGTCTCCTTCCTCGAGGTCAAAGACTGAGCCCATGTCGATCTTGATGCTGCTGTTGAGCTGGGCGACCCAGTCCCTCTGGCCGTCGAGCTCGCGTTCCCATGTGTCGAGCTTGTCAAGGGCCGACTCGAGCTTCTTGGCGTGCTTGTCGCGGGCGTTGGAGATGTTGGACAGCTGCAGCTCCAGGGGCTTCTTGGGTCCACCTGCCGCCAGGCAGTTGATCGTGTCGATCCTCGCCTTGCAGCGTTCCTGGAGCTTTGTGTTGCCCATCTTGGTGGCGACTGTGTACAGCTCGTTAACCTCGGGAAGGTCCAGCTTGTCCACGTTGAACCCGTCGTGCACGAAGGGTTGGCTGCCAGGGCCCGCTGCACCAGCTCCACCAGTAGCCATGCTAGTGCGGTCCGCCCAGCGCCCTTGCGCCGCTGGCGGGGTTGCGTCGCCTGGCTCGTGCCTGGGTGTTTGGCGGTGCTTGCACCACGTCCAGGCCCCGAGGTTCTTGCCGCACCCGCACTCCGTGCACTTCCAGTTGGGGCCGGTGCGCCAGGGCGCTGCGTCGCGCCACCAGCTCCTGGGCGCCATGGCTGCTGGAGTGTCGGTTCCCGATCTTGGGGCTGACCAGGCGGGGTCGTCGTCTTGCTCCAAGGAGCCTCACAGGATGCTGCGTCGCCTGGGGCGGCTCACGCAGCGGTGCGATGAAAGAAACTGGGGTCTAGCCGCGGACTAGCGGTATCCACTTGTTTCCGCTGGGAAACCAAATCCTTGAGCCAAAATGGCTACGGGGGGAGGAGGAGGAGGAGGAGGAGGAGGAGGAGGAGGAGGAGGAGGAGGAGGAGGAGGAGGAGGAGGAGGAGGAGGATGAGGAGGAGGAGGAGGAGGAGAGGAGGAGGAGGAGGAGAAGAACGATGAGGAGAACGAGGAGGATAAGGAGGAGGAGGAGGAGGAGGAGGAGAACAAGGAGGCGGGAAAGGAGGGGGGAGGGGGAGGAGGAGGATGTGGAGAAGGAGAAGGAGAGGAAAAGAACGCGACGAAAAGGAGGGTGAACATTACGGGGAGAACAAAAAAAAAGAGGAAAGAAACACAAGGTCGAGGTGCAGGGTCGAAGACGCGGACGGCGACGGGGAGCGCGCCCGGCGCGCGGCGCGGGTTCCGCCGCCGAGGGCCCCGCGCACGCCCCGAGGTCCAGGTGGTTGGTCGGCTCGTCCAGGATGAGCAGCGTGGGTTTCTTGAACAGGGCCTCTCCCGCGCGCCGAGGAGGAGGGGCAACGACGGGAGGGGACCAGCTCAAGGGGGGGGGGGGGGACATCGAGCTGGAATCGGCGATGCATCGACGGCAGATCGGCAAGAGGCCCCCGATCGCACAACTGCATACCCATGGGCGGGGCGGGCAACCAGGCCCCATCCACATCGGGGAGAAGGGGCCGACCTCCGCGCCTACCCCCCCTAAAGTTGCCCCAGAAAGGTGGCAGGGTGCCGAGTTCTTGTCCCGTGCACGCAGGGATCGAGGAGGAGAGGCTCTTCTGCCCAAGCTTTCTTCGCTCTCTGGGCCTCCAGGGGTTCCCAGAATCCTCTAGGGGTCAAGATCTGGGGCGGAAGCAAAACCTGCCAGATAGAGGAGGTGGAGGAGGACGAGGCGAGGCGAGGCGAGGCGAGGCGCTGGGAGGTGGCGCGGGGGGCTGGGAGGTGGCGCGGGGCGCTGGAGGACTCCCAGTTCGCCCAAAAGGGCGGCCGCGCGGGGGGCTGGGAGGTGGCGCCGGGGCGCCGCTCATTCAGTCACCGGGGATATTGTTGATGTTGTGTGATAAACGTAATCATCCTCCAATTCATCCATACTTCCTCCAAAATGTAGCCAATGCTGTCCATGCGCTGTAAGAAAGTATTCTGTCAGATCGTCAACCCACCGTTTTTTGGGTCGATGTGGTAGCCTCTTTGCGCGTGCATTCGTCGCGGTCGGCTCCCATAGTAAAGGAGGTCAAGGAAGTCGCCAAACACTTTGCTCCAATAGTCGACTGTTTGGGATCCGCGCGCGGGACATGTGTCTACACATATGCAGACGTGCATGACTGCATTATGTTATATACATACCTATTCCTATTGTTATATTTGTATTACCCGGAACCCCTTCCACACCCCCCCCTAAACTGGACCACCACCATCCAGGACACCCCAGACGCCCCTGCCCCCCACCCAACGAACGCCCTGGATGCCCTTTCGGAGTCCCAGCGACCTCCGGGCAGTTGGACGCCCCTGCCGATCGAAGCCCACGGGCCCAAAACGGGCCCCAAGACGGCTCATCAGCGCTCAAAGAGGACCCAATATGGCTTCAAGACGGCCTACGAGGCCCCCAAGACGGTCCAAGAGGCCCCGAAAGGGACCCCCAAGAGCCCCGAATCATCCCATTCCCTGAAGAAACGTACGCTTTTGAAGATATTAGCTTTTTCCGCTTCCACAGCGTCCACAGCGTCCCCAAAGACTCTCAATACCGCCCCAGGACGGCCTCCGAGGCCTCTATGACCGGCCCAAGGCGGCCCAAAAAAGCTCCAAGAAGGATCATGAAAAGGCCAAGGCGGCCAAAAAGGGGCCCCAGAGGGCCCCGAGAACTCCCAAGAGAGCCCCAAGAGAGCCACAGGAGGCCCCCAAGAGTGTCCCAAGAGGGCCCCCGAAAAGCCCCCGGCCGTCCCGGCCTCCCAAAACGGCCAAAAGCGGGTTCCGGGACAGCCCAAGAGGGCTCCAAGACGGCCCAAAACAGCCAAAAAGAGTCCTCTGCTCTGGAGAGTCACCAGGAGCTCGAACGCGAGCCCACACCGTTCCAATATAGTTTCCAGAAATTCTCTTACACTCCACGATGCCGTAGTTCGCAGGACGGCGCTTCGAAAGGACCTTAAAAGCCCAACAAGCGTCCAGGACCCCTCCAGGCATTCAGGAAGCGACCAATCGTCGTCGCCGCCGCTGTCGTCGTCCTCGTCGTCCTACGGAGGGGCAGGAGGTCTCGGCCTGTCATCGCGGGCTGCCGCCTCATTATTGCATAGCCCGCTTACTGACGCCCCGAGCGCTCGCTCCCGCAGCCTGCCCGAGAGGAGGAGCAGGGGAAGGAGGAGGAGGAGGAGGACGACGACGACGACGACGAGGAAGGGCCACGTTTCTGAGCGCTTTTGGTCCCATTGGGAGCTTCCAGAGGCCCTCGAGAGACGAGCGCCCCATCTGCAGTTCAGACGAGAGCCCCATCGTCGTCGTCGTCGTCGTCGTCGGCGTCGTCGTCGTCGTCGTCGTGGTCGTCGTCGTGGTGATTGTGGTCCTTCCCTCCCCACTTCTGCGCACAGGCGTGCAAGCTCATCGGGCGAACGCAGTGTTAGCAAGGTTCAGGGATAGAAGAAAAATGAGCCAGTCGCCCGTCCAGACCTCGACGCCCCCTCTGCTGAAACACGCCATGACTTATAGTTTTTCTCAGAGAAGTGTCCAGAACGAAGCGCATGGAGCGAAGCGCCAATGCAGTCTTGTGTATATATATGTATGTGTGTGCACACAAACATAAATCAATACATACATATATACATATGTACATACATATATACATACATACATGCATGCATGCATACACACACCTACGTGCACACGTACGTGCATGCATACATACATACGTACATACATGCATCCATACATAGATGCTTGAATACATACCTGCGTGCATGCATGCATGCATGCATGCATGCATAACATACATACCGACCTACCGTACGACTGTCCTACCTGTCGGCATACTTAGCTGCATACATACACATATACAGACATGCATGCATACATACAAATATACGTACACACATGTAGACATGCATGTAAACATACATACGTGCATACGTGCGTGCATGCATACATGCAGACGTACATACATGCGAGCATGCATGCATGCATGCATGCATGCATACTTAACTGTACATGCATCCATGCATACAAACATACATACATACACACATATACATATATATATATATATCCGTGCGTACACACATGTTCACATACATAAAGACATATCTACATACACCAATATATGTGTATACGTATTCGTGTATACAGCTGTGTGTATATATATATATATACACAGACATGCGCGCACATCACTACATACGTACATATATACACACAAAACCATCGAGACACACACGCACGACGCTATGCTAATACCATCGGTTTACTCCCTCAAAGAAAACATGTCCGTCGCAGCTCAGGTTCTGGCCGGGGAGGCTGGGTGCCGAGCGCCCCGGATAAGCTCACGACGGCCCCAAATGGCCCTAAGACGGCCCTAGATGGCGTCAGAAGGCCTCAGGAGAGCCCGAAGACCTTTCATACGGCCAAGTCGCGCCAAAGATGGCCCAAAAAGGCTGGTAAACGGCCCAACGGGCCTCCAAGGACCCAAGGACGGCCCAGCAGGCCCCAAAGACGGCTTGACAACAGCCCAAGAGACTCCCAAGAGGGGCGCACTCGCAACCATGGATTTGCACGTCGACGGTCAGAGAATGTGCGCGCATAAGTATACATGAACGTGCATAACTAGATATACCACGCATATGTGTATACGTAAACAGTATATGTAAGTGTGCACCACATATACCTGTAGAATGAAGACATGTAGATACGATGTGCGTGTGCGTGCACGTGCAACTCATCACCGCTGTTGGTGCACAACGTATACGCGAATCATGTGTGATCGCCGAGGCTGCGGGACCCGCGCAGGCACCAGAATCGGCAGTGGATGCGCGCAGCTGCTGACTGGCGGCGGCCGAACAAGCACACGCGCGAAAGCAGTGAGCCTCCTGACCATACCCTCCTCGCGCGGCAACCGTGACCATGAGCCTCCTGACCATGCCCTCCTCGCGCGGCAACCGTGACCGCTTTTTCTCCCGCGACGCTCGGCGGCCGAGATTTTCTATCTCGTGGCTAAGAACAATCGGAAGCCTGGCAACGAGCACCGATCAGAACACGGCGCGCCCTGTGCGCTTCCAGGATCGGGACCGCCGACCGCCACACGGCACCGCTCGAACCTTCCCAGTAGAACTAGAAATCTGCATAAACATAAACTTCCTGTGAACGCATGAAAAATGACCCCCGCCCCCCACATGAAGAACTTTATACGAATGGGATCGTCAGACGACGCGTGAACTGCACGCGGAAACAGCTCAACGGTCAGCCGACGACGACGCCGCGCAAGTCGATGCGAACGGCGCGCTGCTGCTGTGCTCGTTGACGTTTGCTGAACTTGGCGTTGCCTTGTGCTGGCGCGCTGTCCATGCCCACTCGGCCGGGGCTGGGGTCGGTTGCCCACTGCTCACTGTGGAGGTCCGCACGGATTCCTTGGATCGACGCTGTGCCCCAGTCCCCGGCGTGCCGGAGCGCGC
Source organism: Prorocentrum cordatum (assembly GCA_963575745.1). Taxonomy (NCBI): domain Eukaryota; class Dinophyceae; order Prorocentrales; family Prorocentraceae; genus Prorocentrum; species Prorocentrum cordatum. The sequence continues at coordinate 698,791 of CAUYUJ010015982.1, forward strand.
TCGGCGCCCGAGCCGTCGCAAGGGGGGGGGGCCCGGCGCAGGTCCGAGAAAGCCGACAAAGGGGCTCCGAGAGTCTGTGCTGAATGCCACTCTCGCTGCCTCGAAGGTCGAGCACTCTGGGCCACGGTCCCCGATCTCCCCGGACCTGCTGAGCACCACAAGGGAAACATCACAGCGTGTGCACTCCCGGTCGGTGCGCAGGGAGCGTTTCCCACCGCGCGCCGTGCGGGAAGTGGTTCGGAGCGAACAGCAAGCCTCGTTCGCTCTGCCCGCTCGTGGCCCTGCCAAACCGCAGCGGCACGGCCAGAGGCACACGAATGAGAAGTGGCGAGGTTGCGGAAAAAAACAAATCCACTCACAGCGGCCAAATCCGAGAACGAAAACGTACCAAGACAGAAACGTTTGAAGACCTACATATCTCGACTGTCTCGCTCAACACGCCCGCGCTGGTATGACATGTCCTGGCTGGGATGTCCAATCGCGTGGCGACTCACGAGTCACCCCCACCGAGAGGAGCGTGGGCATCGTGGATGACCTCCACACCCTCCTCCTCCTGCTCTCTCCACTCGAACCCGTCTACTTCTTCGCGCCGCACCCTCGCCATCAGAGACTTGTAGTCCTTATGGGAGGGCGACACGAAGAACATGGCATAGTCAATAGGCACTGTGTTTGTCGGAATGATGACCACGGGGATGCAGGAGAGCGTCCGCAGAACCTGCTTCCTCCCGACCCGCCTGTCGTCCTCGGAGTCGGGCCAGCGAACCTCCAGTGCGCCACGGCTCTTGAACTCCCACGATAACGGCATGAGGAGCTGGTCATCCGGGCCACCAGTGATGAGATCCATGCTCTCGAGGTCGCCGTCGGCGCAAAGTCGCGCCTTCGACTCCTTGCCGAGCTGCGCACAGTACACTGTTACCGTGTCGATGCCACCCTCGTTTCGGTCCTTGTGGAAGCTAAGGACAGTCCCTATTGTGTAGAACCATTCCTTTATGCGACGAAGGTAAATGCAGAAGATTGCACGATCGATTTGCTCGCTGCATCTTCGACAGGCTAGCTTCTTGTCGTTGCAGATGTCTACCTGGGCCTTGGCCTCTTCAACATCCTGGAAGCCATCCTCCCCGTCCGACAAGATGGCGTCGAGGACGCGGTGGACCATCACATCTGGATATCGACGGATAGGGGACGTAAAATGAGTGTAATAGTCAAAATTCAACGCGAAATGGTGTGTCTCGGCGCCATCTTCATGAACAAAATACTGCGCTTGCATCATGCCTGCCCTCATCACCATCATATCAATGCACAAGCCCAGCGTATCCCCGTATTTGTGTCTGATCATCTGGCACGACTTGTGCAACTCGTAGGCATTCCCCTGCTTCCAGTCGATACCGAGATTATCTCTCAACTTCATCTCCAACTCGAGTGCCTTTTCTGGTTCCGGCGGGTCATGCCTCCGGAGCACCCCCACGTGATGCAGCCGAGGGTCCTGAGCGAGAAATTTGGCCACGCAACGATTGGCGAGCAGCATGAGCTCCTCGATGATCCAGTGCGACGCGCTGTGGGACTCCAGATGGTAGCCAGTCGGAGTGCCATCCTCGCTCTCGCGGGTGTGGAATATCATCTTGTGCTTCGAGATCCTGAGGGCGCCACCCTCCATGCGGCCCGTCCGGACCTTCCCGCACACGTCGTAGAGCAGAAAGAGGTCATCCCTGATCTCTGACCAGCTCCAGCCGCCGTACATGGCAGGAATCTCGTCCGCCCCCAAGTCACCCTCGTCCAGCACCACCTGCACCTCGTCGTAGTTCATGCGGCAGACGGAACACATCGCCGTCTTGTTGAAGCGCGGCCTATACTCCCCGTGCTCGACCAGATCACCGGTTTCCTTGTCCAGACGGAAGTGCACAGAGAAGGACAGCTTCGGCTCGTTGGGGTTCAGGGAGCACAGATGGTTGCACAGCGCGTGGGGGAGCATAGGCAGGACTCTGTTGATGAGGTAGACTGATGTGGTGCGTTCCTGTGCCAGCAGGTCCGCCTGGCTGCCGAGCTTGAGGAAGTGGCCCACGTCGGCGATGTGCACGCCGACCTCGGTTTCCCATGCCCCCTGCCCCCGTAGGGGGATAAAAAAGAGAAGAAGCGGGAGCAGAAGAGCGCGGAGGAGGAATGCGCGCAAACCTCGATATGCCTTCCGCAGTCGTCCACGTGGATGGCGTCGTCCAGGTCGCGGGCGGTGGCAGGGTCGATGGTGAAGATGCGCTTTCTCCTCGGAGAAAGCTCGACCAATGCTCCAGCGAGCGTTACAGTACGGCTGGCAAACCAAATCCGGTGGCTTCTCAGTGGCCGACAGGCTGCGGGGGATTTCCTGCTCCCTGCAGCAATCCCAAATCCAGATGCTAGAATAGCTAAGTGCTGAGAAGTTGTCATTCCAACTGTAGCCTGTAGCCTGTGCGAGGAACCCCGCCGCGAAAACCACTTGGCTCCCTCCCCAGAATCCCGTGCTCTGAACTTCTAGGTGTGCCCAGGGACGCGCAGGAGTGCGTCACGCTCGCGCCCCCGAGGCCACAGCCCGGAGCCATGTTCGACGGATTGGCGCCCCCGGGGCCACGATCTCAAATAGGTGCACGCCCCCGAGGCCACGACCTCTCGTGAATGACGGCGCGGTCGCGCTCATGAAACCACCAGCCCTTGCAGTGCACACCGAAGTCGTTCCCCAAGCTCCACAATCCTTTTACGTATCATGTGCTACGAGCTTGCGCCCCCGAGGCCACAATTCCTTGTGAATCACGCCGCTCCCGCGCTCACGACGTCACAATCCCTGGTACACGACATGACTCTCGCGCTCCCGAAGGCCCAGCCCCTTGTCAAGCATTACTAGCTTGCGCCCCCGAAACCACGATCCCTCGTAAACCAGAGCGCGCTCGCGCTCCCGAGACCACAGCCTCGAGGAAGCTAGAAACAGACTCGCGCACCCAAGGCCAACACCCGCTCCCCAACCCCCAACACCTTGTATCTTACATCACTCTCACGCTCCCGCAACCACGGCCCCTTTGTAAAGAGCACTGCGCGCTCGCGCGTCCGAAGCCACAGGGAGCCTGCAAGTCACGACAGGCTCGCGCTGACGAGGACCTAAAAGCCCTGTCGCGCGGCCGCGGGCACGGCCCCTCGCCGCACGACCACGCGGTCGTGCTCCTGAGGTCACGGCCCCTTGCGGACGACTGCCGCTCCGCAGGCCCCGAGCCACTCGCGCCCCCAGGCTCGCCGGCCCCGTGGCCACATGCCCGAGCCAAGCACTGTACAGAATCGTGCCCCCGAGGCCACGCACCCACCCCCAGGCAGGCTGCCCAGAAGCGCCCCCTCTCCGGAGCAGAAGAGGTATCGGTTTCCTGCGCTGGGGTATGTGTTCCGGTGGCGCTCTTCGCCCCCTCCTCCTCCTCCTCCTCCTCCTCCTCCTCCTCCTCCTCCTCCTCCTCCTCCTCCTCCTCCTCCTCCTCCTCCTCCTCCTCCTCCTCCTCCTCCTCCTCCTCCTCCTCCTCCTCCTCCTCCTCCTCCTCTCCTCCTCCTCCTCCTCCTCCTCCTCCTCCTCCTCCTCCTCCTCCTCCTCCTCCTCCTCCTCCTCCTCCTCCTCCTCCTCCTCCTCCTCCTCCTCCTCCTCCTCCTCCTCCTCCTCCTCCTCCTCCTCCTCCTCCTCCTCCTCCTCCTCCTCCTCCTCCTCCTCCTCCTCCTCCTCCTCCTCCTCCTCCTCCCTCTCTCTTCCTCCTCCTCCTCCTCCCTCCTCCTCCTCCTCCTCCTCCTCCTCCTCCTCCTCCTCCTCCTCCTCCTCCTCCTCCTCCTCCTCCTCCTCCTCCTCCTCCTCCTTCTCCGCCTCCTCCTCCTCCTCCTCCTCCTCCTCCCTCCTCCCTCCTCCCTCCTCCTCCTCCTCCTCCTCCTCCTCCTCCTCCTCCTCCTCCTCCCCCCCCCTGCCCCTTCGCCCCCTCATCGCCTCCTCAGAACTCGGCTCTGGGCCCGAAGCCACGACTCCTTGGAAACGGCCAGGGGCGCGCGCTCCCGAAGCCGCGGGCCCTGGTGAAGCACAGCGGGAGCGCACTCCCGAGGCCGCCATCCCGCATTGCCTGTTACAGACGCGCGCAACCAGCCAGCGAGCAGACAGTCTAAGTAAACTGCCACCCATCAATTCAAGCAACAAGCCAATCAGCCCAGTTTATAGCCAGCCAACCGACAGTAAGACCAACCAACTGACCGACCAAGCGTGGCCATGCCAGCAGCCTGAGGGGGGGCCGGCGGCAGAGGGAAAGCCCTTCAGACAATAAACTGCCCTGCCACCACGTGTCCAATCGAAGCTCCCTACTCCGCGATGGCACGCGAGGACATGGTGCTACCTTGGAGCACCTGACGGAGCTTAAGATCGGCGGGCAATGTACGGGATCGCCAGATTAATACTCGTAACTATCTGCTGTGTGCCGTGCAATCCCCGGACAGGCTTTCAGCCCACGGGCGTCGGGCAATTCTGAGGCGGCGATCGGGCTGGCCTCTGCCGGCGAGTCATCCCGTGGCGTCCCGGGAGGTTTGACCAGCGTGGCCGAAAGTCTCCAGGCTGGGGGGAAATGAGGGTGAAAGGAGGGTGGGGAGGGGGAGTGGGGAGTGAAAAAGGATGGGGGAGGGTGAAAGGAGGGTGGGGAGGGTGAAAGGAGGGTGGGGAGTGAAAAAGGATGGGGGAGGGCGACGGCAGAAGGAAGGCCAGGAGAGGAGGAGAGGGAATGGGGGGGGCGACATAGGGGCAACCAAGGGCGGGGAAGGACAGGGAAGGGCGCGCAGGGAGGGGGGAGGGGGCAAGCGGAGGCGAGGGAAGCGTGGAGCAGGGAGGGCGGAGAGAAGGCGGGCTGCAGGCGAGCAGGGTCGGGAAAGAGAGGGAGCATTGAGGGAAGGGGGGATGCGGGGGGAGGGAGGGAGAGGGAGAGGGAGAGGGAGAGGGGGGCGGGAGGGAGGAGGGAGGGGCGATGAGGCCAGAGAGAGGAGTGGGCAAAGACAGACCCGGGTCATCCTCCAAGCCTGCTCCTCTCAGCCTCCTTCAGATCCAACTCCTGCCCCTGAGACTGCAACTCCTCCTCCTCATCCTCCTCCTCGACCGCCTCATCCTCCAATTCTTCCTCCGACCTCTCCTCCTCCTCCTCCTCCTCCTCCTCCTCCTCCTCCTCTTCCAGCTCCTGCCCCCCCCCGCCCCTGCATTCCGCTCATTATCATAATTCTCCTCCTCCTCTTCCTTCATCCCTTCTCCGTATGAATAACTCCTCCCTGTCGCACCCCCAGACGTGTCAGTAGGGCGGGCCAGGCGTTTCGCCTGAGACTTCCTCACCATTTATGATCCTGAACCTTGAAAGTTGCAACAGTTTCACGGATTGAGGGCGGGGGAGGGTAAAACATGTGGCCCTCGCACCAGCGCCGCGCACATTCGTCCCGAAAGTTTACAACAGCCTCAAGGATGGAGGACAGGTGGTGTTCAACATGTGGCTCTCGCCTCCGCGCCGCGCACAAACGTCTCAAAGTTTGCAACAGCCTCAAGGATGGAGGACAGGTGGTGTTCAAAATGTTGTTCTCGCCTCAGCGCCGCGAACATTCGTCTCAAAGTTTACAACAGGTTTAATGGTTCGTATGGTTGAAGTCCAAGGAAGGATGTCCTGGCACGGTTTAGGTCTGTCAGGACGTAACAGACACGTTGATCCGCGGCGTTGAACTCCTAGGAATGGCATTGTGGCACAATTGAGCGTTCTCAGACGATTGTCTTCTAATGGACCACTTCCCGCAATGACATACGTTCTTGTAGGGACCGATGAAGAGGGACCGTGGAGGGAGCGTATGTTGCAACATCGTTGATGCGTTTTGGAATTACTCTGGTTCCCTCATCCTCCTTCTAAGACTCATCATCAGCATCAGCAGCATCATCAGCATCAGCATCAGCATCATCAGCATCTGCATCACCATCAGCATCATCATTAGCATCATCAGTTTACTCATCATCACCACACTCATCATCATCACGATCGTGATCATCACCATCATCATCATAAGCATCCTCAGCATCAGCAACGTCAGCCTCATCATCATGATCACCCTCGCCATCGTCATCCCCAGCACCATCACAACCACCAACACCAGCAGCATCAGCACCCTCATCATCAGCATCGTCATCAGCATCATCATCAGCAGCAGCATCGCCATCATCATCAACATCATCCGCGACAGCAGGGTAGCAAGGAAGCGCTTGAACGGGCAGTGTTACAGCACGTCATGCGGTTCGAGAGGAATGCCGAGATTGGGTTTACACTCGAGCGCTCAAGCCCAAACAGATGGGCGCACGTGCATCAGATTGGGCTTGGCATTCGACAAGGACGCTGAAGTTCGGCGTGCTACATGCTGCAGTATCAACTTAGTCATAATCATCAAGGTGGTCACAACCATCAACATCATCAGCATCCTTCTCAACAGCACCATCAGCATCATAATCATCATCGGCATCATCAGCAGCATCAGCATCATCACCATTATCACAGCATCATCATCAGCATCAGCATCATGATCAGCAGCAACATCAGCATTAGCGTCAGCACCATCACCAGCAGCAGTCTCATCATCATCAGCAGCATCATCAGCAGCATCATCATAATAATAAACATAAGCATCACCTCGTCATCGTCGCCATCACCACCACCACCACGGTCATCATCATCAGCAGCATCATCATAATCATCATCAGCATCATCATCAGCAACATCCTCATCAGCATCATCATCAACATCTGCATCCTCATCTTCATCTCCATCATCATCCCCATCGTCATCCTTAGCATTATCCTACTCCTGTTCCTCCTCTTGCTCCTGCTCCTGCTGCTCCTCCACGGAAGACGAGGAGAAGGTGGAGGCAGCGAAGGAGGGAGGAAAGGCGAGGGGAGGGCTTGGGAGGACGAGGAGGGTGGAAGGAGAAGGGACGGATGGGTGAAGGAGGGAGGGAGGGGGAGGCATGAAGGTAGGCGGGGAGGGAGGGAGGCAGGGAATGAGGAGGGAAGAACGAGAGAGGAGGAAAGGAAGACTGCAGGAAGGACGCCGCTCGAGGGGCCCAGGGCTCCGCAGGTCCAGCCGCTTCGTGACCTCGCGCTCGAAGTCCTCCTTCGCGTGCATCACGACGCCGTCCACCTGAGGAGCTTCAGCACTGTCGGCGGAGTGGGGGAGACAGGAGGAGCAGCAGCAGCAAAAGGAAGGGTGGGAAGGGGGAGGGGATGGAGGAGGAGGAGGAGGAGGAGGAGGCCCAGTGAGGTCGGAGGAACGGGAGCAGGAGAGGAGGAGACGGGGAGGAGGGAAGAAGCAGGAGGAGGAAGCCCAGTGAGATCGGAGGCGAAGGAGGGGGGGGGAACAGGAGGAGAAGGAGGCGAAGACAGAGGGGGAGGGGGACAGGAGAGGGAAGGAGGAGGGGGAGAGGCACCCGGCGACAGGGGCAAAGGAGGAGAGGGAGGAGGGGGGGGCGGGGAGGAGGGCGACGAGGAGGACGACGACCTCATCCAATATACCATCGTCGAAGTCCACGTCGTGGCAGTCCAACCCGTGCTCCATCAGCGCGTGCTTCTCCTCGGCCTCGAGGTCCCCTGCCTGCCCCAAGCACTGGCCCTTGAGCCTCCCCAGGGGAAGCGACGCCTGGGAGGGAGTCGGCAACGGCCAATCGATAGCAAACTCCAGGATCCTGGCGGTATCTCCCACAGACTGTGATTGTTGACATTGCCAAAGATTCCCTCGCGTGAGCCTTATAAGCAGTTGAAGCAACACAAGATGAGACAATGCTGCCATCTCCTTTCTGGGGAAACTAACCAGATGCGCTGATAGTGAGCGCCGTAGTGCTGTGCGACACACCTCGCCATCGCTGGGACGTCAATTCCCCGCACATTTGTCGGCTTCGTGCATTACTCCTTCGCAAGGTGAACCGAGATGCTCCCCGATGGTCTTCGCCGAGAACGAATGCACACGTGCGAGCGGTGCGCCGCCAGGGCACACAGCGCCGGTGGGGCGAGATCGCAGCAGTGCACAGGCGGTGGCCGCCAGGGAGGAGAGGCAGGCGGATACGTGGCGCAGCAGGCCTGGGTCGTGGGTACGTCTCCCAGAAGGGAAACGCACACCAATGCAGTCTGACCTAGAACAGAAGAGCATCCCTCAAGAACATGAGGCGCTCCGCCGGCCCCAACACCCAGCACATCCGAGCGTACCCTCTCCCAGGATGATCGAGAGCATCCAACAAGCACGAAGAGCATCAGGGTACCCTCCCCGTACCGACCTCGATCTTATACCTCGGTCCGACTGTACATCTCCTAGAAGGGAGACGACAAACCAACATCAAGCACCCCCGAAGATGGGCCGCAATTCTGGCATCGGGCATCGGAGGACCGTTGCCCCGTCACCAAGCCTTCTCGTCCCACGTCACCATCTGGACGGGCCACAGCTGGAACTTGTCCAGAGGGCCCGGGATGTTCAACACCCTCCGCGTCACGTCGTTAATCTTCAGCAGAATCCATGGCATGCGAGCATCCGTCGGCTTCGCCTTTATAAACTTGTCGGTCTCCTTCACCTCCTCGGGGAGGGAATCAAACACACATTGCATATCCACAAGAATGTCCTCGCAACGAATACCAGAACACCTGCTCTCCTCGCATCACCCATGGAGGAAATGAGAACGGTGGGAGATGAATGCGAACGGGCACGGAGAGGAGCTGAAGAGACAGTATGAGGAAGAGGGGCAAAACGCGGGTACGCAGAAGACGAGGGAGGCCAAAGAGATACGGGAAAGGAGAAGAGATAGTATGGCAAAGACAAGGAATACGGAAAGAGCAAGGAGTGGAGATCAAGTGCAAGACCAGCAGCCCCAAGGCTCAGTGATCGGAAATTCCGGATTGGGGGCATAGGAAACAGCATCCACGGCGGGACACCAAGCAGACGGTGAGGGCATTGGATAAAGAACCATTGGATGATGGTACTGCGGAGCGCCACACACCACGGAGACGCGGAAGTACGACGAGCTGTAGCAGACGGGTCCTTGAGTATATTGTTGTACGCGGATGACACCTTGCTCGCGGGTCGCAATCCACACCATCTACAAAGTCTGTTGGGCGCGATTTCTAAAGCAGGTGCACGAGTTGGCATGGAACTACATTGGGATAAATTTCAACTCATGCCGGTTCGTTGCGACATGTCGCTCTTGACGCCCTCTGGCGAGCAAATCCCAGCAAAAGACACAATGGTCTACCTCGGGGCCACGCTTTCAAACTCTGGCCAGCTGCGCGGGGAGTTGGGAAAGAGGTTAGGAGCCGCATGGGGTGAGTTCTGCAGACACAGCCGCGCCTGGAAGCATGCGGCAATCAGTACTACCAGAAAGCTTCAAGTATTTCAAGCGCTGGTGACTAATAAGGTCATGTATTCGCTGAATTCGGCATGGCTCAACAAAGCTGAACGCAGAAGATTAGACGGTTTCCAAGCGAGGTGCCTACGTCGAATCCTGCGCATTCCTCACGCATACATTTCAAGAGTATCTAACGAACAAGTGCTCTTGCAAGCAGGCCAACAGCGCTACACAGTGCAACTTCTGAGGCATCAGCTGTTGTGGTATGGGAAAGTATGTAGGGCGACAGACTTTGATTTTCTGCGCCGCCTCACCTTCCAACCCGGAAGCGCGCGGCCAGCTACAGACGCATGTGCCCGAGCACGAGGCCGGCCAAAAAATGCATGGGCGCAGTGCTTGTACAAAGTTGTCGCACCGCATTTTTCTTCGGACGAGGCAATAATGCAGCGCGTATGTGAGCCAGCAGCCTAGCGGAGATTTGTGATTGATGTTGCGTGTCTCCCTCCTCCTCCTCCTCCTCCTCCTCCCCCTCTCAACCCTTGTCCTCAAGCAGCGCACGGTGTGAATTAAGAGGCAGCCGACGTGCAGCCGCCCCCGCAAAGCGGTGAGCCTTGGCTGGCATGGTCCTCTTTTGCCCTCGCGCTCTGGCGTATGGCATTTCGTTCGTTCGGATGATAAGGAATCCAAGGTCTCGAAGCCGGTGGAACTCCAATCTTGGATTAGCATATCACCGCCGCCCTCATCAGACAAGGAATCCTCCAGGGTCGGAAGCTGGACACACTCCTTGACGAACACCCACCCCCTAGCCTACAGAATAACAGTGTGGGTTGAGTTCGAACTTGGCCTGCAGATTGGCTGTTCGACCTTGAGAGTAGGATCCCGCGAGTGGGACGGGAGCTACTTGGGGAGGGCCAGGCAGGGTGCGATGCGGGCGGCACCAACCACTACGAGCAGACAAACTAGATCGTCTGAACTGCAGATCTGCTGCGTCGCATCTCTGGCTTGCGCTGCAACTTATTCCGCTGCAGTTCAGCTGATCGAGCTTGGGCTCAGGATTCCACGTGTGGGGCAAGAGTGTGGCGAGGCTCACGGAGGATGTGATGCGCACGGCGCCAACTAGCACGACCAAACGATCAAATAGGTATGCGTTACGTGTCCTTGTGTGATACAGCTGTTTGTTGCGATCCATTTTGGCTGATCGAGCTTGGATTTCGGATTCGCGTGTGGGATGACTGGTTAGGGAGGTTCTTGGAGGGTGCGATCAGCACGGCGCCAGCCGTTCCGAACGGAAACTGACAAATTCTTATGCGTTGGGTTCTTGCTTGCTCGCTGCCGCTTCTGAAGTGCGACCCAATTCGGCTGCCCGAGCTGGGGCTCAGGATTCCGCGCGGGGGACGGGAGTGGCTCGAGGAAGCTCGGCGACAGCGCGGTGCCCACCGCGCTGCCCACTGCGAAAACAGGAGAAGCATCGCCTGCTGCCATTGCTGCGCCGAGTGGCAGCTCGGCTGCTCGAGCCTTCGGGCGCAGGGTGCGTGCGCGAGAGCGGAGTGGCCTGGTGAGGCTCGGGGAGGCCGAGACCCACGTGGCGCGATCTGCCTGGCCGGAGCTGACCTGCTGGGTCTGCATGGCCCGGCTGATGTGATTTGCTTTGCTTTTTTGTTGCGTGTTGTATGTTGTTTGTTATGTGTGCTGTTTGGTTGCGTGTGTTGCTTTATTGTTTTTGCTTGCTTTACTTGTTTTCGTGCTTGTTATACTGTTGTTTGTTTTACTGCTGCTTGCTTGTTATTAGTGTTTGTTTGTGTGTTTGTTTGTGTTTTATTTGTTCGTTTTTTTTTTTATAGGTGTTGTTGCTTGTTTTACTTTGTGTTTGCTTGTTGTATTGTTTGTTTGTTGTTATTGGTGTTTGCTGATGTATTTTTGTTGCCTGGCTGGTGTGAATGGTCCGCTGGGCTTGGCTGGCCTGGCTGACCGTGCCACGCCTGGCTGCTTTGCCCCGGCGCCCGTGCCGCTGCTCGTGCCGTCCTCTCGCCGCCGGGCAAGGCTGCACTTGGCCTCGCCGGCGTGCCTGGTTCAGGACGCTATCGCTGCTCTGGCGAGGCGGCTCGTTTTGCCCAGCTCGGCTATGAGGAGAACAAGCACCGTGCTGGAAGAAGAAGGGGCTGGGAGGAGGGAGGGCAGGAGCACCAGCATTCGGATGCCATGCACGCTACCCTCGACCGCCAACGGGGTAACGATGTCCTCCTTTCTCCCAAACCCAGCCTCCCAGACCCCCGACGTCATGATTGTTTCATGACGCGACCCCCAGAGGCCTCGACACATCCGCTGGGACTGGTGGTTCATCCCGAGTCGTTCTTTGACGGTCCCGAGGGCCGGTAAGGGCCCCCAAAGGCCGAAAATGACGAAAAACCTCCCGTCGTGATTTTTTCATGACTCGAGGGGGTCTGGGCTCCCAACACGAAAACAGTCTTCCTGAGAATACCGATCCCTCGCGTCGGGCTCCGAGGGGGGGAGGATGTGCACGGAGCCGCCCCGGACGGGCTCGAGCTGGCCTGGCCGGCCGGGCCGCTCTGGCTGGTGGGACTGGGCCCATCGATCTGGCTAGTGGCTATACTGAGGCTGCTCTGTGTTTAGGTCGGGCATGTCCCCCTAAGTACAGGCGGATTTTGGACGAACAAAAAAAAATATACGCCAAGAATACCCCAAAAATATCCCCCCCAAAAAAAAATGCAAAAACAATGGTCCCCTGACTATGTTTTGCCTATGTTTGAAGATTCCTCCTGTAGAGCGACAGGCCCGACTTAACTCTGCGTGGCGAAGGTGTCACCACCACCAGCATACTGACGAGGAACAGCCCGGGGCTCTCGGGGGGCCCCCCCCCCAGACCTCCGACGCTGCGACCTCTTCACTGCGTGGGCTCCCAAAGCGCCCCGACCTCGTGCCGGAGACCCGACCCATCGCCGCCAGGGCCGTTCTGTCAACGGTCCGTGGGGCCCCAAAGAGAGGCCTGGGCGGACCCCGAGGCCGCCCGGAACACGCGCGCCGTTTCAGTCTGTCGATTCCGCCGCGGCGCCCGGGGGGGGGGTCCGAGAGTCCTGCGAGTGCCCGAGCGCCGAGGTGCCCACGTCGTTCGGGTGGAGGGTGCACACGATGACGCGGTCGGAGCCCTTCCTCGGCGTGGGTGGGCGGGCCCTGGGCCCCTGGATATCTTGCCCCAGGGACCAGGCCTCTCATCCCGGGCCGTCTCTCCACGGTCGGCTGCTCGTTGAGTGGCCCTCGGCAAGAGTGACCTCTGGTGCGCGGCTTTTTGGGGGGGGCGCGAGGGGGCCAGACCCAAGCTCGCAGGCCGATGCTGTCGCATCGCGTTCGGCGATCGCGGGGTCCCACTGGGCCCGCACCAAAGGTCAGTCCGGCGAAGGGTCACTCATAGGTGTTGTCGGCACCTCGCCATCGCTCGGACGTCCATTCCCCGTGCATGCTTCGATCTCGCGCATGTTCCTCGCCAAGATAAAATGCACACGTCCGAGAGATGCCGAGCTCTTCTTCACCGTGGCGTCCTCTCGGCGATGGCGACCACCTTGGCGAGCTTCGGCCGGTCGCGGTTGCGGCCGCGCCTGGACGAGGCCGCGCCGGCCGCGGCCGTCTCGGGATCCTGCCGCGGTGCCCCTTCTGCTCTTCCTCCTCCTCCTCCTCCTCCTCCCTCCCTCCTCCTCCTCCTCCTCCTCCTCCTCCTCCTCCCTCCTCCTCCTCCTCCTCCTCCTCCTCCTCCTGCTCCTCCCCCTCCTCCTCCACCTCCTCCTCCTCCCTCCCTCTGCCCCTCCTCCTCCTCCTCCTCCTCCTCCTCCTCCTCCTCCTCCTCCTCCTCCTCCTCCTCCTCCTCCTCCTTCTACTTCTCAGCAGCAGCAGCAGCATCATCCCTCCCCACAAATGAACAGCTCACCCATGTCGCACCACCAGGATGTGTCGGCAGGGCGGGCTGTGCGTCTCGCCTCGCCTCTTCGCCGCTTACGGCCCAGAAGCTTGGCATCTCCAACATTAAGTCGGGCATGTCCTCGTATAGGCGCATTTGGGAGGAACCAGAAAAATTAGAAATGATGTTTCAAAATAGCCAAATTAGTCAGGGATTCGTCCCTATAATATGTTTGTACCATTCTTGAATATTCCTCCTGTAGAAGGACATGCCCGATTTACTCCCAACCCGGACGGTAGCGCGGCCCACACCCTAAAGAGGCCGTCCACTTCCTCGGCGGACTCTCGACGCTGTTGTCCTCGGTCGCCGCCGTCTTGTGACGCTCTGGCCGTGCGGCTACTCGGAATCCCGCTGGATCCTCTCCTCCTCGTCCTCATTCTCCTCATCCTTCTCATCCTCCTCCTCCTCCTCCTCCTCCACCTCCTCCTCCCTCTTCTCCTCCTCCTCCTCCTCCTCCTCCTCCTCCTCCTCCTCCTCCTCCTTATCCTCCTCCTCCGCCTCCTCCTCATCCTTCTCCTCATCCTCCTCCTTCTCCTCCTGGTCACCCTCCAGAGGATCGGATGACGCCTCGATGTCCAAGGGAAAAGCAGTTCGTCGACGACCTGGGTAGGGACTGGGACTTTCTTCGGTCCTGTCCGCAGCTCTCCGAGATCCAGGTCAGAGCACGCGCTCGTGGGGCGATTGCCCGGGAGGTGTAGGACCGCCAGAGCGACTTCGAGCCTCGGAGAGGCAGTGCTTTCTGGCAGCCGATCGGGGCCCTTCTCACCCGGCCGACCTCGGAGCCCTGGCACAGCCGCCACCGCCAGACGTTGAAAGGCGTCATCTCCAACATCTAGTGGACCCAATCTGGGTATGCCATGCACGCCGACGGCGTCGACTCGGCTTGAAGGTTGTGCAAAGGAGCTCGAGGCACTTTCCATCCTCAGAGGTTTTGCTGCCAGGCTTACCCAAGCCGGAGGAGGGGACACAATGGAGGCGGTTCGAGCAGGTCGGCGAGGAGATTGACAGGACGTCCAGCAGATGGGCAGTTGTTTGCCAGGGCCCTATTCCCAGACCCAAGCGTGTGGTTCGGGAGGCCCTCCAGAGACCCCAATGGCTCGTACTCCTTGTCCTCCTACCGGCTCAAAGACGATCTGCTGCCGATCCAGAAAGGCATGACTGTTTTCACCGACTGGTCCTGTTTCCAGGTTGAACGTTCCTTTGCTCAGGACGGCTGGGTGGGCTAGTGGGGTTGTCAACCACAACGGGGCCCTTCTCCATGGGCTGCCTCAGACCAGTCTGCTGGGGACGGAGAAGACTTCGCGGTTCGCACGCTAGGACCACATGCCACCACAGAGAAAGGATGGAGGTGCAGATTGACTACAAAGCGACGGTCTCCGTTGCCTCCCGCCTCCAAGGCTCAGCCAACGAGAACCAGGCCAGGTGTCATTGGTGGTCCGACGTGCAGGAGGCCCTGGAAGGGGCCAGGTTCGTCAAGGTCGATGCGTACCAGTCCCAGAGAGCTGTTCAAGAAGGTCTGACTACCCACCAGCAGCTCTAATAGGCATGCCGATTGCAATTTGGTGCTCCGCCATTCCGCCCGCCCCCAGGCCCAGGCGGTTGGTCGTAGAGGGGTGTGCTGCGCTGGCTCGGGAGGCGGCTCGCTCTGCGACGTCCCAGCAAGCGATGATCGGGCCATGGCCCGAGCACGGCGGCCTGGAGTGGCTCACCACTGCCCCTCTTGAGGCCATCCCTGGTGTGTGGTTGTTTTGATGGGCCCGCTTCCCACCACCACCACCACCATAAGTTGGAGGGGGGAAGGCGGTGGAGGACGAGGAGGAGGAGGAGGAGGAGGACGAGGAGGAGGACGAGGAGGAGGAGGAGGAGGACCCCCTCCCCCTCCAACTTCTGGCGGTGGTGGTGGTGGAAAACAGGCCCATCATGCTCCGTTTTTGTCCTGTGTTTTTTCGCCGTGCTTTTCTGGTGCTCGTTCCGCTGGATCCCCTCCGTCGCCCTCCCCCGTGAGGCCCAAAGGGGCCCTCCGCCTCCACCCAGGGAGCTCTCCCCCCGAGGCCCCGCCCGACCGGGAGGAACCCTGGGGGGAGGCCCGGGGCCTCTTCGGGGTCGCCGCCCGTGCTGGGCCGATACCTGCAGGGCGGAGGACTCAAATTTCGGTCGGGCATGACCTCCTACAGGCGGATGTGGGACGACAGATTTTAAAACAAATCCAAACATATGCCGAACAAATGCAAAAAAGACGGAACATATCGTCCTCAAAAAGACGGAAAATCGTCCCCAGACTATTTGTGCGGCTGCTCTATGTTTAGGTCGGGCATGTCCCTCCCCCTACAGGCGGATTTTGAACGAACAATAAGACATACTCCAAAAATACCCCCCCAAAAAAAAGAACAACCAATATTTTTTCATATAAAAAACCAGGCTATGGTTTGACTATTTCTGAATTTTCCTCCTCTGGGGGGACAGTCCCGACTTAAACTTAAGTTCGGCTAGCGCCCTCCTCGTGTGGTTATGCATGTGGCTCGCCATCGCTCGGACGTCCACTCGCCGTGCATTGTGCTCCGTGCTGTGCCTGTTTTTGTTTGCTGTTGCTCGATGCTCCGGGCTGCTCCTCGATGGTCCTCTCGCCCCCAGGAAAATCGGGGGCGGCCAAGAGGGGGGCGTCCGAGAGGGGGGGGGTTCAAATCATGACCGGCGGCACGTGCGTGGCCCAGGGGGGGGGGCTGGGGACGCAATGAAATAAGAAGAGGCGCCACGAAATCTGAGGCCCACGCCATGATAGCCCCCCCCCCTAGTCATCACCCCCCTCTTTGCCGACCCCGAACAAAGGCACACGTCCGAGCGGTGCCCCGCCGCCGCCCGTGGCCGAGGTCTGCGGTGCGGAGGCCGCAAGTTCGGCTGGCTCCCTCCCCGTCCGTTCTTCCCGTTGGAGCTGCGCTCGCGGCTCCCACGAGATGCCCGCCAGAGGGGGGAAGTCACGAGCAGTGCACTGGCAGACCCAGCAGAGAGACCGTCGTGAGACGGTTGACCTGTGTCTGGCGGGGCACTTCCCCGGGCATGGGGATCGCAGAGCAGCTCTCTCGGAAGACTCGCCACTAAGTCCTGGTCCCAGGTCCCGGCTCCCTCCCTGGCCTCGCTTGGCCCATTCTGGGCCAAGGAAGGGACGGGCCTCAGGGCCCTCGATTCTGAGAGAGGTCTGCAACTTTTCGGGCTTTCGTGGGAGGAGGTCGTCGTGCCGGGCAAGGCCTCTCGCGCGGCCAAAGCAGCAGCGTCAGAGCAGGAGGCCAAGTGTGACGCCAGTACGCCCCTGCCCCGAGCCCCGTGATTGAGGTCATTCCCCCTTTTTTGTCCAGCAGGTCTATACTAGGAGTGTCAGCATGTGGTAGTGCATCGTAGGTGAAACCTGTGGCGTCGGGTGCGGGTTTTGCAACCGACTCGGGCGGTCGGGTCGCGGGTTTGTCAACCGGCGCCTTTGTTTGAGGCTTGGATGATCTCGACTTTGGCGAAGATGATCGCTTCCGGCGGTATCCAGGCATGCCCGGCACCTTGGAGACACATTGCAACAATCTCTCGATGCGTTGGTCTGTGAAACCGAGCATGTCGTGTCGAATCCCGCGCACGTTGGAGGCGGACGTGTATTGCTTTTTGTCGCGATCAGGAAGCATTGGTCGTATCGTCCTCATACGCTTGTCGAAAAAAACTTATATGGCACAGTCCAAGTATCCTGACCGCATCCCAAGTAGTGGCCGTACTTTGTTGGAGGGCCCAGTTCAATACCACTGTGCCGTATCAGGTCCCATCCTTTGCTGATGTTGTCAGTGGGTCCTGCCATTTTGAAGTCGTCGACGTAAACAGATAGGATAAGGTCGAGCGTATCGTGCTTCCAAACGCATTCCCATCCGGGAATGGGAGTAAAACCCACTGATTCGAGACTGGCACGGCAGTGTCGTTCCCAGAAGACCTGCAAGTGGGTGGCCATACAAAGCAACCCGGAGACGACATACTGGGTTCTTCTACTTTGCCCAAAATGAGGGTTGTCTCAACTTGGGTACAGTAATCCACGTATCCACCGGGCCAATACGGCCGCCACCGCACAACAGCGCCTGTGTATACGCACCCGGAGCGTCGCTCTGTTGACCTCCGCTGCCAGGAAGGAGCGCTGTGGCATCGCATAGCTAGGAGGCCTCGATGTGAGAGGCACTGGAGGCAGCGTCGGCGAAGACGGCTGCAAGGCCACTCTGGTCTTTCATGTTGTCGCCCTGGACCACGACGCGCCCTTTATATTTCTGAAGCTCACGGGTAGCTTTGCGTGTTCGACAGAAGGGAGCCCCAAAATTTTCGCGAAGTGGACCTTCTTGTTGTGTGTTCGGGCGTCGCGGACAACATCTTCTCGTTCCGTCACCGCGTCGATCATCCAAATCGGTTTCTTCTCCAGACGTTCATATCCTTTTCGAAGCGCATCTTGTGCTCGAGGTTCGGCCGCGACCTCTTCCTTGGTGAGGTTACGGGTGGCGAGGTTGCGCGTGACGATGTCAGGCCTTACCCAGTGGGTAGAATCCAGTTTGCTCCTATGGCTTTGTGCGTGGTCCTGAAGACATGGCATCATAGGCACAACGTGGGACTTGTCGGTCATAACGGGAGATCGCACAACGCCTGCAGGGATTGGCATGTGGCGCTGGGCGGTAGTAAAGGACGGTGACGATGTCGCGTGGTCCGTCGGGAAGGAGCGCCTCAGCGATGCGCCTCTCAGTGATGCCTGCCACGGGCTCGTCCCTGATCACGGCGCGGTCGTGGATGCCGCGCGCGATGCGTCGTTCCACATTGGACCAGTCTGGTCCGTCACCTGTTTTTGCCCGCACGAGTCCAAGTACGGAGAGCCGAGTCGTGTCGGACTTTGCGTGCTCGGATGACATCCTTGGCGAACTCTCGTTCTGCTGCTCTTTCTTGGACACATTGTTCCAAAGCTCGGGCCGAACAAAGTCAGGTCGAGCAGTGGCCTGGACGCGAGCATCCCGACCGAGGATGTTGATCTTGCTGCCGGCGGTGATCTCGGGACGCTTATAAAAGCAAATGATACCCGTCCAGGGCTCGATGCGATGGCGGCGGTCGCTGGTGGAACCGCCCCGCGCGTCGCGGAAGTATTTCTCCCCTTCGAAGCTCGACGTAGTCTCGAAGCTACGAATGACGCCACTTTTGCCCACTGGAACAACGAATCCGATGACGTCGTCGGCGGGGGGCGAAAGAGTTGAGTCCGTGGAGTGCAGACGCGGCGCAAGATAGCCTCATCGCGACGTTCCCAGAAGTCGGGCTCGGGGGCCGGGGCCGATGGCCCGGATGCCCCTGGAGGCGCCCCCCCGGAGCCAAGAACCTCAAGGTGATCTGGTGCGGCAGGAGACGAGACGCCGGGGTCGCCCCGTTCCGCCGGGCACAGGAGAGGTGGATCACACTGTGCTGCGACGCCCAGTGGACGGGAGGTCTGGAACAAGATCAGCTTGTGTTTCTCGGGGTTGTGGCGCCGAAGGAAGCCTTCTCGGGCGGGGAAGATAGGTCCCCCATCAGGAACCGCGATGTTTTTGACGCAATGAACGCGGCAGTGTTCCGCGTCAGGGTTCCTGGCGTAGATGGCTGCGTCGATGGCGAGGTAGTCGCCTGACCAGCGTCCGCCAAAGTGTTGGTGATAACCCATGAACAAATCATCTCTAATAGTCTCGTCAAACTTCACCGCGGACACGTCGAGGTCCGGGCCGCGGCATTTCCAAAAGACACGAGCGCCAAATGGAACCACATGTCCTTTACAAGATTCGCCGAAGTGAACGTCGTGCAAGGAGAAGTCGCTGCATGCATCCATTGTCGCAGCAACTCCATGGCACGGTCGGGCGGTGAAGTTGCGGCCGCAGCAGCATGCTTGCATGGCCTCTTTCCACCACTCGCCGCCAAGACCAGAGTTGCGAAGCACGGCCCGTGCACCCTGCATGAAGGACTTGACCGCGCGCTCAGCCATGCCGTTGGTTTGTGGTCGATGTGGCGCACTGGCATCATGGCGCCGTCCCAACTGTCGGCATGCCTTCTGTAGTGCCCCAGAATGGCATGTGAAAATGCGCTTGACCGCGTCATTGGGCGCAAGAAATTCCAGGAATGATGCCTCGATGGTTTCGGCGTCTGTATGCATAGCAGGATATGCCATGAGAGCGCCCGTGAACTTTCCCAGGACAACGAGAGCGCACTTGTCGCCGCACTTGTCTGCAGCCTCGCCCGCGGCAAGTACGACGCGGTCGGCCGTCAGAGCCTCGCCAAGACGCTGTGGAACAAAGGCTTCGCATTGAACGTCGTCGGCGGTAGAGTCACCAGGGGGGCTCGAGCGGCGCCGTCGTCGACAAGGCGCATTGCGAACCAGGATCCGCGCACAAATATCGCAATCTGGATATTGCGGAGCATGGGTGATGTAGTGCGTCGGGTCGATGGGAGGACGTGGTCGGCCTGGCAATGCAGGTGTGACCACGGATTCCGTCGTTGAGATCTGCTTGTAATCGCGCGCGTCGGTCTGCAACGTCGGCACTGGTGTAGCCGCCGGCGCGGCTGGCGCGGCCACCGGCGCCATTGGGTCATTGGGTCCTCCAGCGTAGTGGACGCCATCAACGATGAAGAACATCGCGATGCCGGAGTAGACATGTGCAAATCGGGAGGCGGGATCTCCTGCAGGTTGTGGGCATCGAGCTCGGGGGTGCGATTGTCGACGTGTACTCCATGCCACTGACCACGGGGATCTTGTAGTAAGTAACCAAGAATAGGACCCCACAGATGTCTGAAACCGTCCGCCCGAACCAATTGACGCACTGAGAGCACCGAAGGGCAATCCGTCATAGCCAGTGCCGAACTGGATAGTCCGACTTGCGGCAGTTGAAGCTTGATACGCTCGTTGACGACGCGACCGCCGCTGGCAATTTCGAGGGCGCCCTCGCGCCCATGCCGTACTCGAGTCGTCTCGTGAGGTAAGAGGACGGACTTGCTTTGTGCATGATGGGCTGAATACCGCCGACGCGGAAGCGGTCGCGGTCGCCGCGGTAATCTCGCCATGCAATCGTTGGGCGCCCCCCTGCGCGGCACGGAGCGCACGCGCACTAGCCTGTAACCACCAGTCTAGGAGAAAATCCATAAAATCGACGTTGTCGTCCCTGCAGTATGATGATTCCGTCATGTGTAGATTTTGTGCTTTACCGTGTATGTAGTAATGTCCACGTTGTCTAGGTCAAATCTGGCGTGCTTCATTGCAGAGTCAGACAGGATGAGAGTCCGTTCTCGTGAGACCGCAGCACGGTCACGTCGTGGATCGTAACGGCCTGGAGCTGGTGACCGAACACGATCACGTGCCGACGGTGAGCGACTGTTGCATCGGGATGATGAGCGGCTATTCAATCTGTCACTCCTGGCAAGAGAAAGGCCACGGGACGAGTCCCGGCGGGGTGTCCTAGACGAAGAACGCGAACGCTGTGGAGGATGTGGTGACCATCTGCTAATTACGCTCTGGAGAGCGAGAGTCGCGTCGCCCCCCGCGCTGCGAAGATGGCGATCCTCGTCGCGACCAACGTGTGCCCCCCGGACTTCGGGAGTGCTGTCTTGTAGGGTGAGCGTCTCCGGCCCCTTGCTTGTCGCGGAGAGGGCGTCCTGTTGCGGCTGTCCATGCTGCGGCGCCGAACAGGGCTCCGGTCGGGGGTCTTAGCTCTGGGGTTGATGTGGACATTGCGGCAGCGGTCGCCGCGCTTGCAGGTTTGCTTCGGGTCTGCGTAGAAGGTGCATGCTGGTATGTGGGGGGTATGTACAAAGCTCTTTGTTGGGACAGGATCCTGTCTTAGCGAAAGCAAAGCAGAAGTTCTGTCGCGGTTTGTCGGTTTGTCTTTCGTCGCTGGTCCGGTGGAGCGACCAGTCCAGGATCGTCTGTCGCGGTAGTCACGGGTAGAGGGCGTAGGAGGTCGCGCGGGGCCCGTGTCGAGCATGTTGCACCTTTCCCCATTTTTGTATTTGCCCGATTTGAACGCCGCGCAGATCACGGAGTCGTGTCTGATGGGCTCGTTATTGAGCCTGTGCTGGTTGCGCTCAAGTCGGCGGAGTCCGAGGTTGTCAGGATCTCGTTGGCGAAGCCGCTCGTACGTTTTGTTGGGATTGTTTGAAATCGTTTTGTTGTAGACGTGCGTGTCCTCCTTCATCAGATGGCGACATCGCACCTGTGACTCCAATGCTCTCGTGTCGGGTGGTTCTCGTCTACGATGAATCGTTGTAGGTCGTCGTCCCGCATGCGTAGTAGCTGCAGGCGTTCGAAGTCGCGCAAAGTGTCGTCCACTCCTGTGGCCTTGTAGGATTGCGCTATCGTCCAGTAGATTCGTCTGCCTTTGAGCATGCGGCCAGCCTTGTGATCCTGAGCCGTAAGGTTCTTGATGCGGTAGCGGAGCTCAGAATTGAGGATAGCGGTGAGCCCAGCTGCGAGTCTGCAGTCGATGCCCTCGAAGTCGCCGCTGTCCTGGAGGCCATCGTAGGGGGGTGTTGGTTGTTCTGCAAAGCAAAGCAAACCGCATGCCTTGGCAGGGCGCCCAGATGCACTGCCAAACTTGTTGCGAACCGTCTGCTGCCACTCCGGTAGTTGTGTATTGCGTGGCAGTTGTGGTATACGTACGGTGTCGGATTCCTTGATAGGAGTAGTGGTGGTGGCAGATACGCGTGACAACGTCTGCGGAGGATCTGGTCGTGGTGGAGAAGGATCTCGCACACGAGAAACGTGACGTGTCTGAGCGGAAGCGGCGGCAGAAGCGGCTCCAGGTGAGGTGCGTCGTGCACGGTCCGCGCGGATGTCCCCATCGGCAGGCGTAGGAGCGCGGCGATGGTCTGGAGGTTGGTGGTGGAGCTCGGTGTTGCTAACGTGTGAAGTCAGCGTAGCTTCGTTGGTCGTAATGACGTGCTGCATGTGTTGGACACTCTGTTGAAGACCACGTATTTCGTCGTTGTTATCGTGGGTCCGCTGGGAGTACCTGTCCAGCCTGTGCTCGAGGTCTTGAAATCGTTGGTGGGGGCTTCGCGCTTCTGTTCCAAACGGGCAGGTAGTGAATCCGCCTGTGTTTTTTTTCAGCGTCCTTTTCCTGGGAGATCTGGGTGAGTCGTAGCTGCGCGTGGTCCGCCGCCTGCTGTGCCTCGGCCATGCGGGCGTCGAAAGAGGCGAAATCGTAAACCGAAATCGGGGTGCCCAGCTGATCACTCTGGGTCCGTACAACATGCAACTCAGCCAGCGCAGTCCGTAGCTTCGGGATCTGCTCCTCGACTTTGGAGACTCGGTTCTCAAGCGGTGGCACACGTCTTTCGGAAGCTTCAAAACGGTGAGTGAGGGCCATCTCGGCACCACACGGCTTACCATCCAACTCAGGCGTGAAGGTGGTGTGGGCGAAGTGTATCGTAGCAGCGTGCAGCTGGACCTAGTTGCGAAGCGTGTCCAAATCATCACGTAGCTGGAAGTCCGTAGACCCATGTACCTCTATAAGTGGGGTCTGCCGTACCATCAGCAGTTCATCGTGTAATGTCCTGACGGCAGCAGTCCCGCTACCCCTGACGGTCACAAATTGTGCCTCCATTTGTAGGACGTAGTCGTGAAGCGTCTGGATCGTGGTGGAGTCAGCACCACGATGTGACTCCATCTGGTCGCGTGGAACTGGACCTGAGAAATGATCGATCGATCCTCGGCGATCCTAGCATCGACCAAGGCAAGAGTTTGCTGAAATTCCTGTCTCACTGTGGCCGTCTGAGCGGCCAGACCCGGCAGTTGTTGGGTCGTGTATGTTACAACCTGGTCTCGAAGCTCTGCCAGATCGCTGGCGGTAGGGGGATTGCGCAGCAAGGTTGCGCAGCTGAGAGCCATCCCGGGAACGCCGTTGTGAGGGGCTGCGGCTGGCGTCTCGAGTAGGAGAACGAATGTGATATCTCTCTGGAGCCTGTCGCTGAGATGTCCGGCCAGTGCGATTCTCGATGACCCGCACATGCTCTGAAACAGAAGACGTTTGTAGGCGACGGAATCTTGGCCCAGCGGCGGTTACGACCGACGTTGGTGTCAGCGAAGGTGGGTGGTGAGACAGGCCAGGGTCGGCTCCGACGACACACGTGACAACTGCGGGCGTAGCAACCCAAGGGTCGGATGTATCAGGCTCCGCGGGAGGCGAATCCAGCCGTTGTCGCGAGGGTCGTGGCGCGTGAGAGGGGGGCGGCGGAGACATCGGAGAATCAGGTAGACATTCCCCGAGAACTGTTGCAGGAGACGCGGAGCTGCCCTCACCTGAGAGGGGGGAGATGGGTATCACAGTTCCTGGTGCCCTCTCCATGATGCTATTGCTAGCATACGCCGTCGAGGAAAACGTACGCTTGAAGGCAGCACAACGAAGTTGTGACGCCAGGCGGCGGAATCCAAGATGACGCTAATAGCAACAGCAAAGAGCAGTTAAGAGAAGGCTGATAACCTGTGAATACAGGGAGACGGCCGAGGGGCCGTTCGTTCCTGTATGAGTTCCGTTGGTAGATGTTTTCCTGGGAAACTGCGCAGCGAGCAGCGCGCCAAGACAGTTTACAAATACCTGAGCCAGCACAGTTGCGGAAGGAATGTGATAGGG
>CAUYUJ010015982.1:725254-777754 GCA_963575745.1 Prorocentrum cordatum
TCCTCCGTCCCTCCTTCCTTCCCCCCCCCTTTCTCCCTCTCCTCCTCCTCCCTCCCTCCCTCCCTCCTTCCTTCCCTCCCTTCCTTACCCCCATCCGTTTCGCCCTCCATCTCTCCATTCTCTATATCATCCTCATGCATCTTCTGCTGTCCCTCCTTCCTCCGGAAATATATGAATCCTCCTCCTCCTCATCATCAGCATCATCATCATCAGCAACATCATCATCATCAGCATCATCATCAGCAGCATCATCATGATCAGCATCATCACCACCCTTATCGTCATCATCACCGGCATCGCCATCAGCATCATCAGTGTCAGCATCATCGTAAGCGTCATCATGATCATCACCATCATCATCAGCATCATCATCATCGTCGTCAATTTCAGCATCATCATCAGCATCCCGACCATCATCAGCATCAGCTTTATCATGATTCTCAGCATCAGCTGCACCATCATCGATAATGTTACACCTCAACATTCCCATAATCGAGGTCATCAGCATCATCATCCTCATCATAGTCATCATCAGCAGCATCCGCATCATCGACATCATTATCATCATTCTCATCAACATCATCATCACATCCCCAGCAGCATCATTACCAGCGCAATCAGCATCACAATCACCATCATCGTCACCATCATAAGCGACAACATCATCATCAACACCATCACCAGCATCCATCATCATGGCCCTCCCCCTCCCACTTCCCCTCCCCCTCACCCTCACCCATCCTAATTCCCCACCTCCTCCTCCTCCTCCTCCTCCTCCTCCTCCTCCTCCTCATCATCATCATCATCGGAAACCCCCCTATGTTATAAACAACTACTGTGTCGCAACCCCAGAAGATTGTGTAGACCGGGCCAGGCGATTCGCCCGAGATTCCCTACGCATGCCCTGCAACAGCTTCAACAATGGAGAGCGGGTCGCTTTCAAAATGTGGCTGAAGCCGTAGCGCCACGTACATTCGTCTCACGATATTTCAACAACTTCAAGAATAGTGGGCGACTGGAATGCAAGCAGTCGCTTCAAACGTTTGCTACCGCTTCGAGAATGGTGGGCGGGTCGTTTTCAAAGTGTGGCTCTCGTGTTACCGCCTCGCACACTGGGATGACAACTTTGCGGCAGCTTCAAGGATGGAGGACGACTGGAATTCAACGTGTGGCTCTCGGGTTTGGCGCCGCGCAGTCGTCTCAACAACTGCAACGCATTCAAAGACGGAGGGCGACTCTCTTTCAAAATGCAGCGTTTGCCCTTTATCGCCGCTCAAATTCGCCTGAAAGGTGTGCAGCGCGTTCACGGGCTCCTATGTTGAAGTCCCAAGAGTGGCATCCTGGCACGATTCTAGATTGTCAGGACGCGAC
The DNA here is from genome assembly GCA_963575745.1 of Prorocentrum cordatum. NCBI lineage: Eukaryota > Dinophyceae > Prorocentrales > Prorocentraceae > Prorocentrum > Prorocentrum cordatum. The sequence goes on from CAUYUJ010015982.1 coordinate 726,626, forward strand.
CGTCATGTAAATTCGCGGCGTCGAAGTCCCAGGAATGGCGCTCCAGCGCAATCTGAGGGGGTCAGGGCGCAACAGTCACGTAGACTCGCGGCGATGGCTTCCCAAACATTGCGATATGGCACGATCGAGGAGTCTCAGAAGGCTGTTTCCCACTGGGGCACTTCCCGCCGTGAAAGTACATGGTTGCAGGGACGCGTAAAGAAGGGAGGAGGGAGGGAGCATTGCAACATTGATTACGCGTGTTGGGTTTACACTGGTCATCCTCCTCCCCATCCGCCTTCGTCCTTTTCTTCCTTGTCATTCCCCCCCTCCCCCTCGTCTTCGTCATCGTCCTCCTCCTCCTCCTCCTCTTCCTCCTCCTCCCCCTCTTCCCCCTCCACCTCCGACCTTCAATGATCGAGGAAAACAAGTGCGAGCCGTCCTTCCCCCAAGACCCTCTCTCCTCCCCCCTCGCTATCTCTCTCCCATTCATTCATTGCCACATCCGTGCGGGCCAAGGGCATACACTTGGTAAGGGCAAAGAACACACCCATCCCTCCCGACTCAGAAGAGGACAAGCCTGGATTTCATCACAAACACCACATCAAGTGAGAGAAAACGATGACAGGAAGGCACGGCATGTGAACATGCCAGTGCAGCGTCGTTCACAGAAAACAATATGCACACCTTGCAGACAACTCAGCTTCACATGTACAATTACAACAAACATAATACAGAGAGGTGCGCCGGCCCTCGGCGACAAGCTCGAAGCGATGACATGCAGCCCGAACTGAGACATACTACTGCTGTTGCTGCTTGCACGATGCATCGGTCGGCGGCCCGATGCCGCGGATGCTACTGAACTTGCCTTCGCCGAGCCGCACCTGCCGCCGAACGAACGGACGCCCCGTGGATGAACCTGTAGCAGCCATCCACTGCTCCAGCCCATCGAAACGCTCGTGGATGCACTCGAACTCCAGCCGCGGCCCCAGCAGCCAGGCAATCATCCCCCGCAGGGGCCCGAACGCTAATCTGCACGTGGGGCCCCTCCAGCGGCCCAGAACACTCCGTTTCGGGTCGGAGCACAAACGGCTGCGCCAGAAGCCGCGGGGTGACCGCTCCACGCGGCGGCCCTCCAGCACGGCGCCCAACGCACGATGAGACGGCGACCGACGAGATGGCGATCGCCCCCCACACGTGCACCGCATGCCAGGAGCCTGGGGCGCAGGCTGAACGGCTGCCTCCAACTCCGCCTCGATCTCCCCGCTCTGCTCCGTGACGGCGTACACGGAGACGGGGTTGGGAAAGGGAGCGATGGCAAGCGCCCTACTCGCAACCGCATGCCGCACATCCTGATGGCCCCGAAGCCGCCGCTGGATGCCGTTCAGCTCGGACTGCGAAGCCTCGACGATGATCTCGTCAGGCGTTTCAAAGTCGTGCGAGGCGACGTTACGCCTAGCCCTCGACACTCCTGACACCTTCGATCCCGAAAGTACAGCCGCCAGCATTGGAATGATCAGCTTTGAGTCGGGCACGCAGCTCGTCACGCAACTATTCGCAAACATCCACGCCGAATGTCACGGAGGGGATATCCGAGTCCAGGGCCACAACTAGGGAATGTGCCTCCCCAAGCTAGCGGCTGAAGCGCCGAATGGCAGCATCCGCAATCTCCTTTGCTCTCTTCGCGGCGGCAGAGCGCGCCGCACGACTCCTCCTAGGATCGCCCGACTCGCAACACTGCCCGCAACCATCGTCATCAACAACGCGACGCTCGCCACCCAACGCTCCAGCCGAGGGATCCTTCACCATGCTGGCTTGAACACTAGGGCTTTCGCTCGTTGCTGAGCGGCTTGAGCCAAAATGGCTACGGGTTCGATCTTCCTCCCCCCCCCAGTTCTCGTCCTCCTCCTCCTCCTCCTTATCCTCCTTCTCCTCCTCATACTCATCATATCCCGTCCAACCTCGTACTCACACTCAGCATCAGCATCATCAGCATCATCAGCATCATCATCAGCATCAGCATCAGCATCAGCATCATCATCATCATCATCATCATCATCATCATCATCATCATCATCATCATCATCATCATCATCATCATCATTATCATCATCATTCTCGTCATCCTGGTCATCCTCGTCCTCGTCCTCGTCATCATCGTCCTTGTCCTTGTCCTCGTCCTCGTCCTCCTCCTCCTCCTCCTCCTCCTCCTCCTCCTCCTCCTCCTCCTCCTCCTCCCCCTCATCCTTCTCAGAAACCAGGATGGGTGCACAGACCCTCTGTGCTGGGCCAGCGGCAGTCGCAGCAGCTCCTCTCTGTCGGGCAGCAGCTCGCAGACGACCACATCACCATGGACCGCCCGGTTCCTGCACTTCTTCCCGATGACGGCCAGGTCCTGCTCCCTGGGCTTGAAGCCAGTGGGAACCTCAGACGCGTCCTCCTCCTCCTCCGCCTCCTCCTCCTCCTCCTGCTCCTCCTTACCTTTCCTACTAGATAGCTCCTTCCTGCTGCACCTCCAGACGTGTCGGTAGGGCGGGCAAGGCGCTTCGCATAACACTCCACCATGACCCTGAAGCTTCATATGTGTAATAGCTGCAAAGATGGAGGGGTGGGTCGTTTTCAAAGTGCGGTTCCCGCCCTAGCGCCGCGAACATTCGTTTAAACATTTGCAGCAGCTTGAGGGATGGAGGGCGGTCTGATTTCACAATGTGACTCTCGCACGGGCGCTGCGTAAATTCGTCTGAAAAGACTGCAGCAGCGTCAAGGATGAAGGAAGGGCCGTTTCCGAAATGTGGTGTTTGCCTTAGCACGCCGCAAATTCGTCGTGATGCTTGCAGGGTCTGTTTGCAAAATGTGGCTCTCGCCTTAGCGCCTCGCACATTCGTCTTTACAAGCTTGCAGCAGCTTCAAGGATTGAGGGCGGTCTGATTTCAAATTGTGGCTCTCGCCTTCGCGCCGCGCACATTCGTCTTGGAAGTGTGCAAAGGCTTCGACGTCCCAGAAATTGCGTTCGGGCGCGACTCAGGATTGCAAGGGCGCGACGGTCACGCGGATTCGCGGCGCTAAGTCCCAGGCGTTGTGTTCTGGTAAGATTTCAAAGCGTCAGGACGCAACAGTCACGTTGATTCGCGGCGTGGGAGTCCCAGGAATGGCGCTTGGGCAGACTGTTGTCTTCCAATGGGGCTCCCGCAGTGGAAAGATACTCGTGCACGGACCTATGAAGAACAAACTTGGAAGGAGGGCTTAGGGAAACATCATTGTCGCGCTTTGGGTCCACACTGGTCTTCAAAATCTTCCTCCTCATCCTCCTCCAACTCCTCCTCCAACTCCTCCTCCAACTCCTCCTGCTCCTCCTGCTCCTGCTCCTCCTCCTCCTCCTCCTCCTCCTCCTCCTCCTCCTCCTCCTCCTCCTCCTCCCCCTCCCCCTCCTTCTCCTCCCCCCCGCCCCTTTCTCTCTCCCATCCCCCTCCTCCCCCTCCTCCTTCCCCCCTCCTCCTCGTCTAGGATAGCCCCTGAGGGCCCCATTCAGACCTCCAGCGCAGTCTGGGAAGGCTCCCTGGGGGGCTCCAATTGCGCACAGAAGAGCTGCCACCTTATGTCTGTTTTGAGACGCCCAAGACTCACGGGGACCGCATGGAAGACCGGCCCTGGCAATCTTCGGCCAAGTCAAGCAGGCTGTGCTCGCTCCTCTTCGTACGGAGCAGAGAAGAACTGCATGAGCATAAACTGTCAGAGGTCCGCGCAAATGCCTCGCATCGGCGCTTGCCCCCCCTCTCTGGCGCGCAGAGCGCGCCAAGGGCGGCGGCGCCCAAGGCGCCGCCAAGGGCCTCCCGCGCCAGACCAAGAAATCTGCACCGACCTCCGAAAATGTATGTTCATGGTTATCTGATTACGGCTGTCGTTGGAAAAGTAACCTTTTCTTCCCCCCTCCCAAATGAGGTTCTCGTTTTCTGCGCACCCCACCGCGCAAGAACAAAAACACCCCCACTGCATCATCACCATCATCATCAGCATCATCACCATAGCCATCATCATCCGCAGCATCATCACCATCAACCTCAACATCAACAGCAACAACAACAACGCCATCAGCGTCATTAGCACCATCAACAGCAACATCACGTTAAATAACAGGAGCAACCAAACATCACCACCGTCATCACCAGGAACAAGAACACATTCGCACGCGTACCCTCCACATCATCACCAACATCAACACTATCATCAATACATCACCCATTCAGGTCTGACCACAATCATCACCATCACCACCACCCGCACACTCGCACACCCACGCACCCATCAAGACCATGATGATGACAACGATCACGATCATCCTCATGCACTCATTCGCTCCTCACTGAAACACTCGCTCACTCATCTTTGAGCTCCTCAAGCGTGAATATGGATGAAATCTCAAGTGGGGGCATCGTCAGTGAGTGAATTGTGAGGAAGTCGTATACGAGAGCCCTCCCCTATGGGGCGCGCGCCTCATGTTTTTGGTTTTTTTGATTTCAAAAAATAAGACATCCGAGGCGGTCCATTCGCAAACGTGTAACCGTCGTCACGTTTGTGCCCACCCTGACGCACGCGTCCTACCTGACCTCCACGCTGTCGCAAGGTCAGGCCTTGCGCAAGGGCGTCACCCTCGACTGTGCCAGGGATGAGGAAGCGGGCCGCACGGGCATGTCGGACAAGCAGTGGTGGCTGCACCTATACGTCATGTTCTCCCGCGCCACGTGCAAGCGGAACATGCTGATCCTGCGGCCGCCCTCGCGCGAATGGACGCGGGCCGCCAGCGTCTCTGCGGAAGGCGCTCGAGAAGTTCGACGAGAAAGCGGAGGGCTCCAGGGAGGAGCCCCAGCAGCCCGACGGTGTTGGTCTCGGCGACCTGGCCCGCGGGGTTGCCCCAACGGCTTCGCGATCTGGCCATCGGATAACGAGCTCTTGCCGACCGATGCGGCGACGGCGCCATGCAAAAATCGACTTGAGTGCCCTTGCTAGAGGGTCTGGGGAGGAGGTTGATGGGGGGGGAGAGGCAGGACGAGAAGGGGCAAGAGCAGGGGGCGGGATGAGGGCCTCCGCCAGGGCAAAAAGGAGAAGCGCGATGAGGAGACGGGAAGAGAGCTCCTGCATTCACAAGGACGGCGATGAGGTTTACAACCAAATTCGTTTGGGGATTCTCATGCGGGCTCCTTCCGTCGGAGTCATTTGAGCTCTACGCTCCAGGCCTTCAGATCCCCAAAGGGGGCGCCGCTGCGGAGGGGGAAGCAGCGAGCAAGCCCAGACCCCTCAGTCTGAGCTGTCAGAAACATTCAAATCCGCCTCCTCCCCAGACCTGTCCAACACATCACCCTGTTGGCAACAATAACAGGCGAGGTTGGCAAGATGGCGTGAAACGCCGCCCCACGCGAGGGGCCTGCACACCATCCCAAAGGTGGAGCATTGCGCGTGTTGATCGGGATCGCACCCTGTCGTTCCAACGCCAGCCAATTCGACCGTCCCTGGCGCGGCTCTCATGGAGTTCGTAGCGGCAGCGGGAGGGAGGCGGGAGGGAACTCACCGGGCGGCCCGAGCGCCGGGCGAGCCCGCGCGTCGGGTGCCCCCGCCGATCGAGGCACCCCAGCGAGCGCCCGGGCCCCGATCGGCAAACGGACCTGCGACGACCAGAGATCGGGCTCGGGCTCCCTAACGCGACGACGTCGGCCCTGGCCTCTGACAACGCGTGAACTTGTGAGGGGGGTTCTGGAGGCCTCGCGCGGCAACTTGAGGCCCGGTTTACGTCAGATCCACGTCGGGGGTCACGCCAGATGCACGTCGAACTTACGTCGGGCGTATGTCGGAACATCGTCGGAGCATCAACGCGCGAACGTCGTCCCATGTATGACGGGGCGGACGCGTAGACTATTGGATGAAGCTGCTGCGCGCTGGGCGAGGCCTACAGGATCACCCGCCAAGGAGAGCCCTTCAGCCTCGAACGGCAAACCTCCTCGAAAGCCCCTGGACGTTCTCGCCGCCACATCCCGCGCGGCCTCCTCGCCGATGGGCTGCCTCTGCGTGCCTCCATGGGGGCCCGAAGACGTGCCGAGGGGCCAAGACAAGACCGCAGGGGCCGAGAACGAGATGGACTGGCAACCTCTGAGGGGCTGCGGCCCCGCCGCCGCCCTCTTCAGGAGGCGCTCCCCCGCGCATGCGTGGAGCGGAGTGCCCCGCGCATGCGTGGAGCGGAGTGGCAGCGTGTTCGGTTGGAGTGCAAGTCATCCAGCTGGGTGCGACTGAACTGTCACACGATCCTGGCGCCCTTCGGCGCGACCACGCTTCTCGCGTACAGCGACTTCCACGAGTGGATCTGCCTCTCGGGAAGGGTGCTCCACATCCACGTGCGCGCGCGCTCGCCTCGCCTCGCCTCGCCACGCCCCTGGGGGCCCGAGGCGGGCCCCGAGGGTGAAGTCCCCCCCCCCCCGCACGCCGCACGCCCGCGCGCCGCACGCCCGCGGCCGAGGCGGCCGGAACCCCGGCCGCAGTGGCCCCACCCATGGGGAGCAGCCGGAGGGCCACAGCACGGCCAGCTCCTCTGACTGCCCGGACCCCCCCTTGGGGTCAGGGAGAAATCGCGCGAGGGGAAGTCGTTCGCTGTGTTCGGCCGCTGGGTGGCCTCGCCGGGCTCTCGGGGACCGTCAAAAGACGACTCAGGATGAAAAACCACCCCCGGGGAATGGGTCCGGACCTCTGGGGGTCGCGTCATGAGAAAAAGAAAAAAAAAAAAAACAACACGACGTCGGGTTTCTGGGTTATCTGACACCCTACCAGACCACCCAAACCCAAGCCGAAGATCCAAATTTCGGGTTGGAGGGGTACGGGCTTCATACGTGTTGTTGTTCCATGTTCCCCGACCCCCCCCAGTGGAGATGGAGGGCAAATCGGGGCGTTCGGGTTGGGTTGGGGCTGTTTGGTGGGCGGTGAATAGTGTTTGCGGCAGGCTACAATGCCACTGTCTGACTGTTTCCCAGTTGGCTGTCTCATGTTTCACTGCTTCCCGCAGCGGTATGGCTGCCACACCGCTCCTCCGTGGACCTCTTCCAGGGTGCATCCTGGCCGGGCCTTCAAGGCGACACCGGCCGTGGCGACGAAGGGATGGCAGCGAGACTGGTCTCTTCTCCTTCTTGCCCAGACCCCCGACGCCATGATCTTTCCATGACACAACCCCCAGAGGTCTCGACACATTCCCCGGGACCGGCTTCTCATCCTGAGTCGTTGCTTGATAGTCCCGAGGCCCGGTAAGGGCTCCCAAAGGCCGAAAACAGCGAAAAAACACGCGTCGTGATTTTTCATGACTCGAGGGGGACCTGCTTTTTATTATCTTAATGGTTGTTTGACGGTCCCGAGGCCCGGTAAGGGCTCCCACAAGCCGAATACAGCGAAAGACCTCCTCCTCCTCCTCCTCCTCCTCCTCCTCCTCCTCCCCCTCCCCCCCTCCTCCTCCTCCTCCTCCTCCTCTCCTCCTCCTCCTCCTCTCCTCCTCCTCTCCTCCTCCTCCTCCTCCTCCCCCCCTCCTCCTCCTCCTCCTCCTCCTCCTCCCTCTCCTCCTCCTCCTCCTCCTCCCTCCCTCCTCCTCCTCTCCTCCTCCTCCTCCTCCTCCTCCTCCTTTTCCTCCTCCTCCTCCTCCTCCTCCTCCTCCTCGTCGTCGTCGTGATCTTGTAAGCAACGTGAGGGGGTCTGGCTCCCGCCCCAGTGCGTCTAGGCGGGGGACGACGTGGGCGGTCTTGAGCTTGGCCCCGCTGCAGCGGAGGGTGCCCTTGACAAACCTCCCCGAAGCCACACCCTGCCGCGGCCGTCGCGGAGTCCAAAAACACCTACGCCCGTGCCTGCATCCTCCGCCCGCCCCACCCCTGTCCAGGAAGAGGAGGAGGAGGAGGAGGAGGAAAAGGACGAGGAAGAGGAGGAGGGAGGAGGAGGAGGAGGAGGAGGAGGAGGAGGAGGAGGAGGAGGAGGAGGAGGAGGAGGGCGGAGGAGGAGGAGGAGGAGAGGAGGAGGAGGGGGAAGGAGGAGGAGGAGGAGGAGGAGGAGGAGGCTGAGGAGAAGGAGGAGAAGGGGGAGGAGGAGGAGGAGGAGGAGGAGGGGGAGGAGGAGGAGGAGGAGGAGGAGGAGAAGGAGGAGGACCATGCATGCCTGGATCCCTTCTGCACTTTTTCTAGGAGGCGAGCTCGGGTATCGGGGGCGGGCAATCGCATGCGAAAGTGGGCTTCGACCTCTGGGTCAAAATCTCGTGGCGGGCACGTTTTGCGAGCTCGACGTCAATGAGCAGCTTGCAAGCCACAGGGCGGTCAAACATCACAAGCCCACTGCCGAAAGTGGGTCCTGGGGATGAGGTCGAAGGCTCCTGGAGTTCGGCCAATGAAAAAAAAACACATGGCCTCGGAAGTCTGGGGAAGATGAAGACGAGGAAGAGGAGGAAAGAGGAGGGGACGAACAAGGAAGAGGAGTCAGACGAGGAATACGACGAGGAAGGAGGCAGAGGAGGAGGTATGGACGCCCCAGGCGAACCAACCGCTTTCAACAGCGATGCTGTCAGCAACGAGAGCGAGATCCATTACGTGGCCGCGGAAACTGGGTTTGCGGTCGACTGCTCAGGCGCATGTGCGCGCGGGGTTTACAGTCTCACTATACCAAAACGGCGCTGCCACTTCCACCCATGACCTGCGCGGCGCCTGGGCGAGGACCGCGCCCCGCCCCTTTCTCGCGCGGCCCCGAGGCCAACTCGGCGAGCGAAGATGCGCCAGGCCCTGCGCAGGAGCGCCACTTCCTGGCGAGATCTGCCTAGAGTTAGGCTGGGCATGTCCCCCATAGGCGGGCCTTGGGCGAAAAAAAAAGATTCCAACAATACTCCAAGTGTAATCCGAACATACTCCAACAATCGTCCCCGGACTCTATATTTGACTGTGCTTGAAGGTTCCTCTTGCAGAGGGACAGGCCCGATTGAAACCTAGAGCTTGGGCGAGGGCAACAAGTCGCCCGCTCCCGCGCGGCGCCACGCCCAACGACGCGGCAGTGGACAAACCTCCCTTTAGTAAACCTTCCCTTAGTGGAAACGGCCTGGGACCGAAACCGACGGACCTGGACCCGCAAAAATGGCGGCCGCGACACCCAGTCGCGAACCGAAAACGGCCAATTCGCTAATCGACGTGTCAGGGTAGGAGGTCTAGCAACCTCCGAAATATCTGCGCTGCCGCCGCGGCAGGAGCGCTCCACTTGCAGGTGGAGCCTGCGCGGCACTCCCCGCGGGCGCGACGGCCTCGACCGCGCGCGCGTCGACAAAGTCTGAGGGCGTCCAGGGGCACGCAAAGGAATACACACGAATCCCAGGATGACCCATATGCTCCAATGTTTTCTGTGGTTTTTCGTCTTCCCCCCCCCCCCCACCACTTCCTAGAGTGTCCCATCTTTTCCTGGGGATCGACGATTCATTGTGTCTGTATGTTATTTTCCCCTCCTGAAGATCGGCGGGCGAAAAAGGGCGCGCGGCCCCCAGGCGGGAGCCACATCTTGGGACGGGGGGAATGCGGCGCCGAGACCAAAGCGGCAATGCGCCCCCTTGCCCTCGCAATGAGGGCCCCGCCCCACTCCGGCCACGCACCATGCAGCGTCGACGACAGGACATCCATGCTGAAAGAGATACGAGCGTTGGTTCGTTTTCTCACAGGGTCGGAAGGGCACCTCCTGGATGGGGGGTGCATCTGCCAGCTAGGTGGCCCAGCAGGAGTACACACTAATCAGCAACAACGGCTGATGACGGGGGAGGAGTTGGTGGAAAGCGGAGGAGGAGCGGGATGGGAGGACCGAGGGAAGAATATGAGAATGATGAGAAGGGGGGGGCATGGAGAAGGAAAAAGAGAGGGAAGAACAGCAGCAGCTGGAGAAGGAGCGAGGTATTTCGGCTCCCAGGCCTCTTTCCAAGTCGCCTCGTCCAGATAGGTGTCGAACGTCAACCTCTTCGAAGCTTGCCGCCTCTCCTCCCGCCTCCCAGCGAACTCCTCGAGGCTGGCTGAAAGGAGAAGCCAGGAGAAGCTGCTGGAAGACTCGGTCGATCACTGCGCTTGACCTGTGTATGTGTGCGCGCGCGTGTGCGCGTATGTGAGCGTGGCCGTTCAGTTTCTCGAGCTCTGATTAGCCTACGCGCGTCTGGTGCCTCTGTTTCCACCTCTTCACGATGCACTCGTATCCCGTTGCGTCGCTTCCGCGGTTTGGGGTCAGCCGCGCGCTGCAGGAAAAAAGGTGTGCGTGTGCGCGTGTGCCTGCGCATGCATGTGATGTTGTTGTGTGTAGGCGTTTGGGCGTGTGGTGCGTTGTGTGTGCTGTGCTCTGTGCGTGATATGCTGCTTTTGCTGATAGTTGCGTATGCTTGAGTGTATACGTGCCCTCGCTTGGCTGATGCTTCTGGCTGCCCTGACCAACGCGCCACGCGCCCGTGTGCTTCGGCCACCGCTGTCCGACAACCCTTGCCACGCGCTAGTGGCTCACCCCAGGGGGACCCGCGGTAGGCCCGCGACATCATCCGATGTGTCTTTGTTAAATCTGCGGCGCCTCAAAGGCCCCGACCGCGCCCCAGGGGCACTCCAGACTTGGCAATTAAAAGGGAGGGGGTTACAACCCTCCCAGACGAGCAGTTCCAGACCCCGCGCCAAACCAGCCACGAAGGGGGGGTGGCCGTTTACCCAGAACCCCCCCTTGGAATCCTCCAGGACAGCCCCAATCAGACACCCCCAAATCGGGATCCATCAAAGTGGGGGGGGACTCTAAGGGGTGGCATGAGTTCGATCCGCTGGTGCATCTTACTGCCGCAGACAGATGCGCCCCACATGCCCCACCGATCGGCCACTATCGGGAGCTGTCGGCAGCTGGGGGGCATCTGTTTTGGGCGGCCAGCACGGTGGCGGGAAGGGCCGCGGGCCACAAGGCTCCCTGTCTGTCTCTGCTACGACTCCCTCGGTCCACATGGGGAACATCTCTTTCGCCTTCTCCTGCCCCGTTCCACCTTAATCCCCCTCCTCCTCCTCCTCCTCCTCCTCCTCCTCCTCCTCCTCCTCCTCCTCCTCCTCCTCCTCGTATTCGTCGTTGTCTTCAGGGTCGGCGGCACCGGCCCTAAGGCCTGAGCAATATAGCTATCGTTGCAGAAATCTGGGAGGGGGGGGCTTAGGTCTTGGAAGCGGCAAGGCCGTCTTGTAACCTTCCTTTTCCGAAAGTCCGGATCTCGAGAATGACAACGGCAACGAAAAAGTGAGCGGGACCGCGAACAAAACGTCTCCAAGATAGAAACTGGAGCCGGAAAGAGGGAACACAGCGGCGACGGAACCGGGGAAAAAAACGGCGCCGCAACCGAGGAGCAAAAAAAAGGCAACACGAAGGCTCGCCATCACTCGGACGTCCAGTCCCTGTACACGCTTCGATTGCGTGCGCATAGTTCTTACCGGATGAGCCAGGATGCTCCTCGGTGGTCCTCGCCGAGAGGCAGTGCACACGTCCGAGCAACACCAAGCAGAAAGCGGGGGAAAGAGCAGCCCCGTCGCTTCCAGGAGCCACTCTCGGCCAAGCGCACGAGTGGCCCTATGGGCAAGAGCGACCTCTTTTGTGCGCGATGCCTGGGGGCCGCGGGTAGGCCAAGACCCGGGCGCCCAGATGCCCGTGCCCTTGGGGGGGGCCCTCCCCTGACCCTCCAGGAGTGCAAAAAAAAAGCCCTCCAGACCTACAGACCTATAGACCTACCTGGACCGCCCAAAACCTCGACAGGGATCTAGATGTCGAGCTCCTGATGCTATTTTTTTAGCCCTCCTGGAAGGTCATGGTCCCAAACCCCCGACGTCATGATTTCTTCATGCCGCGACCCCCGGAGGTCCGGACCCCTCCCCCGGGACAGGCCTCTCATCCTATGAAAGGTTATGCTGCCTGCCCCGAGGCCTGGTAGAAGGGCCCCCGAAACGCCGACGATATGGCGAAAGACCGCCCGCCGTGATTTTTGTTGTCACTACGGGAGGAGGAGGAGGAGGAGGAGGAGGAGGAGGAGGAGCAGGAGGAGGAGCAGGAGGAGGAGGATGAGGAGGAGGAGGAAGAGGAGGAGGAGGAGGAGGAGGAAGAGGAGGAGGAGGAGGAGGAGGGTCACTCAAGCGAAGGGTCACTCTTGCGTGTAGCCGACGCTCGGGCGGTCCCGCCCCTCGGCTCGGTCTCCTCGCGCTCCGCTCTGGGCCCGCCGCTGCCGTCGCTGGCGGCGTCGTCGTCGCCCTGCGGGGCCTGCCCGAGGTCGTCTTCTGGCAGGCTGGGCCGCTGCGCCTGTGAGGTGGCCCGCGGCTCGGGGGGCGAGAGCAGGGCAGGGGCAAGGAGGAGGATGGGGAGGGAAGGGGACGAGGGGGGGAGAAGGGGGGAGAAGTGCAGGTGGAGGCGGAGGAGGAGGTGGAGGAGGAGGAGGAGGAGGAGGACGAGGAGGAGGAGGAAGGTGGAGGAGGAGGAGGAGGAGAAGGAAGAGGAGGAGGAGGAGGAGGAGGAGGAAGAGGGGGAGGAGGAAGGTGGAGGAGGAGGAAGGAGGAGTAGGAATGATGAGAAAAAGATGGATGAGGATAGAGGAGGAATATGAGGAGGTGGGAGAAGGAGGGGGAGGAGGTAGTGCTGAAAGGAGGGAGTAAGTCGTGGTGGGTGGAGGCGGCGTTGGAGGAAGATGAGGGAGACAATAAGAAAGAATACGAGCATGAGAGAGGCAGAATAAGGCGGAACAGAAGCAGGAGGGCACGGAAGAGGGAGAAGGAGGAAGGGAAGCAAAGGGAGGAGATGGAAAGAGAGGACATGTAAAGAAGAATCAGGCAAGGAGAGGAGGGGAAGGGAATTTCAGCAGGAGCAAGAGGAGAAGGGGGGCGGAAAGAGGTTGGAGGATGAGGAGGATGAGGGGGGATGAGGAGGGCGAAGGAGGACAGGAGTGGCAGCAGCAGGGGGACCACGAGGAGATTGAGAAGGCGAAGAGCGAATAGAATCGAGCAGGAGGAGGCAGAAGAGGAGGACGAAAGATGACGGGGGGTGCAAGGGAAGGATGCGGGAGGAGGAGGCGGCAGGAGGAAATGAAGGCAGGGTCAGGGGGGTACGTAGGGGATTAAGAGGAGGAGGCGTAGAGCGGGAAAGAGGAGGAGGGAGGACACGGCAGGAGGAGGGGGTGGCAAAGGAGGAGCAGCAGGCGGAATACCCAGAAGTAGGAGAGGGCACCGCTGGAGAGGAAGGAGGAGCATCGGCAGCAGGAGGGCGAGCGTGCAGCGAGGAGGAGCAGGAGGAAGAGGAGGCGGAGGATAAAGAGGATAAGGAAGAAGAGGAGGATGATCATGAAGCTGGTGGTGATGTTGCTACTGCTGGTGATGATGAAGATAATGATGGTGAAGCTGTTGACGTTGATGGTGATAATACGGATGCGGATGCGGAAACTGATGCTTACGCTGATGATGACGGCGACGATGCCGTTGCCGATGACGATAACGACGACGACGACGACAACGACGACGACGACGGCGACGACGACTACGACGACGACGACGACGACGACGACGACGGCGGCGACGACGGCGACAATGGCCATGGTACGGGTGATGCGCATGGTGATGGTAATGCTGATGGTGATGGTAATGGTGATGATGGTGCTGATGCTGCTGATGATGATGATGGTGGTGATGATGATGATGCTGATGATGATGATGATGCTGATGATGATGGTGATGGTGATGGTGATGGTGATGATGATGATGATGATGATGATGATGATGATGATGATGATGATGATGATGATGATGCGAATGCTGATGCTGATGCTGATGCTGATGCTGATGCTGATGCTGATGCTGATGCTGATGCTGATGCTGATGCTCGTGGCGATGGTAGTGATGATGAGGATGACGGCGATGATGATGACGGTGATGACGGTGGTGATGATGATGAGCCTGCTGATGACAATGGTGATGATGACGGTGCTGATGCTGTTGATGATGATGATGATGACGATGATGACGATCATGATGGCCATGGGCCATGGCGATGGTGGTGCTGGTGATGATGATGCTGCTGATGGTGATGATGATGGTGACGCTGAGTGTGATGATGACCATGCTGACCATGACAATCACGCTGGTTTTCACAATGGTGATGCTGATAATTGCGATGATGACGATGATGATACGATGATGATGATCATAACGATGGTGAGGTCAACGATGACGATGATGGTGGCGACGACGACAACGACGGCGACAACGGCGACGCCGACGACAAGGAAGATGTTGATGATGATGATGATCACCATCATCAACATCATCATGCTGATGCTGATGCCGATGCTGATGCTGATGCTGCTGCTGATGCTAGTGGTGATGATGATGTTGATGTTGACGTTGATGGTGATGAGGATGATGATATAATAATGATGATGGTGGTGATGATGATCATGATGGGGAGTGGAGTTGGTCATGGTGATAGTGATAGTGATGATGATGCTGACGGCGACGACGACGACGGCGAAGACGGCGACGGCGACGGCGACGGCGACGCGACGGCGACGGCAACGAACACGAGGATGCTGATGATGACAAGGAGGACAACAAGAAGGAGGAGGCGGAGGCGGAGGTGGGTGGGCAGGAGGAAGTTAGAACGCAGCGACCTCCGATCCACGTCCGTGCAACGTCAAAAAAAGGGGACGAAGCGGAGGGGCAGCAGCAGCGGCAGCAGGCGGGAGGCCGAGGTCGGGAGTGAGCGGGAGGAAGTAATGTTGCGCGGGGGACAATCGGTGGACAGTCCCCCGCTCCACCAGACTCAAAATATTGGCACGCGCGGGGGAGACTGCGGCCGAAGCGAAACTCATCCGACCCGCCGCCAGCTGTGAGCATTTGGGGAAGGGGGGGCGTGGACCCGCTGAATGTGGCCCGCGCGTTCGTTAGTTCTGCCGAGGTCTGCACAAGGGGTCATGCGGAGGACGAGAACGAGGACGAGCAGACGCGTCCCGCCTGGCTGCCTCGACCACCGAAAACGAATCCCTGGCGCCCCGGCGGGGATGGCATCCCGGGCGAGGCGCAGAGCACGATGTTAGCCTGGTGCGTTTCCTGGCCTTGCCCTGCAGGCTCATCCCCCGGGGGGGGGGGGGGAGGGGGGCGAAATCGAGAACGAGGGCGAGGAGGAGGGCAAGCATGGGAGAACAACACGATATCGCTGCGCCCCTGACCTCTCCGGAAGTGCGCTCTGGCCAAGATCTCGGGGCGAGTCTAGCCGTTTTGAAGAGGGCCTCCTAGGGAACCAAGAAGGCGAAAACGGCAGAAGGACGGAAGGGCATCGATCGGAATCCGCCTCTCCCTGAAAGGGAAGAGAAAGAAAGGGGGAGGGCAAGAGTGAGCCCAGGATACACGAACGATGCTGCAGCGCACCCTCCCATCCCCGTCCCATGCTCCCTGCTGATACAGTAGGGGCTCGGCCACAAGAAACCTCCCACAAGAAACCCAACCCTGAGACCCCAGGACGACCATTGCTTCTTCGTGTGTGAACGCCACGCTCTCCATGGCAAAACCAGCGAAAACCCAAGAAACGCAGGGCACCCTGGAGGCGAGCAGGGTGTTTTTGGCGTGGGCCCCCACTGTACCAGCCTTCTGTCTATCTATCGCCTTAGGCGCGCGACGATGTCTGCAGCGCCTGAACTTAGCGCACAGCGCTAGGGCGAGCTCACCCAACGCGCGGGCCAGCTCACACCTTGGAGGTGGGTGGAGACACCCCCCAGCCACGACTCCCAGAGAGAGAGGCCCCAGCCGGGGAGGCTGCACTGTACCAGCCTTCCTGTTCACCAGAGGAAGCGTCCCCCCTCAAGACCAGCGCTCACTGGGCCCGCCACACTCGGGCGAGCGCGGCGGCCTTTTGAAAGAGCACACCGCCCTGCACCCTCCCGGCGGAGAACAGAGAACGTTTCGAGGCATTGGAGGCCTGGAAATGGGCACCAACACCAACACAGGGGGGTGCCTCCACAGGGGAAGATGATCCTCGATTTGGGCGTTGGTGGTAATATTTCGGTCCCCTTGAAAGCCAGAGTATTACTACCATCACCGAGACCGGGATCTTCTTCCCTCGGTGGAGGCCCACCGCCGATATTGGTGTGGGTGTCAACCTCTAGGTCTGCGAAGCAGGATCGCGAAGTGCAGCGAGGCGTTCGGCGAGAGCCCACTCTTGAAGAGGGGCTGCCCCCCCCATCCGTGCACCTGCTGCACGCGGTCGCTGCGACGCTCTTCGGGGCCTCGCATTGGATGCATTTTTCGGGCGAGGGCGGCGTCTTGCAACGGGGCCGCCTCCCAGCCCCGCAATCACTGCTAGGTCGGGCCTGTCCTCCTACAGAGGGGGTTTTCAGCGAAAAATGGAAATACACAACAAACATGCTAAACATTGTCAAAAAATCGTGCCCAGGCTATTTGTGTTACCCTTTTTGAACACTCCTCCTGTAGAGGCACAAACCCAACCGAAAACGACTGCAATAGAGATGTTAGGGAAAATATCCGCGACGCCACGGCGAGAGCCCCAATTTCCATGTTGAGAAAAGGACCGGCCCCATCCGTGCAGCCGAAGCTTCGCGCAAAGACATCTCACGCGCAACGCCCGGGGGCGGCCACGGACCCGTCTGAGGTGTGTGCGGCAGGGAGCGGCTGCTTCTGAAGCTTAGGCGCCGAGCAGCGCGGAAGACGGGAAGGGGGAGGCGGGAGGGGGACAGGAGGGGGGGGGGGAAGGGGGCAGGGCAGGGGGGGGGAAGGGGAGGGCGAGGGGAAGAATGAATGAGGGGCGCGATCGGACGAGAAGCGAGGGGGGCCCTTGCTGCACCCTGGGGTGGAGGAGGACGAGGAGGAGGAGGAGGAACAGAAGAGGCAAGCACAGCGGCGTCCTCACAGAAAAGAGCTCCTGCACCACACCCGCCTGGAGACTGCTGGAGGGCAGCCAGCACGAAGCCGACGGCCCTGCGTGCCGCATTCGCTTCAGACAAGGCCGCCTCCGCTGAAAGACGCTGCTCTCCTCCGCCCCTCCTCGTTGCATGAAGGAGGCGGTGGAGCTGGAATATCAAAGCAGCTATTCGCACGCGAGGGGGCGACGGGCGAGAGAGAGAGCGAGGGCCTCCATGGGGCGAGGAGGGGAGAGGACACGGGGACGTCCGCTCGATGAGGCCCCGAAAATCGGGGACAGACAAAGTAGTGCTTCAGACTACGTCACTCTGGACAGCCCAGAACCCATCCTCGATCAACATTCTGGATTCGCGCGTCGGTGACCCAGCCGCCGAGCCCGGTCCTGGTGAATGCCACCATCCACGCGGGCGGGAGCTATAGGGAGCCCTCGAGGAACCCTCCAGGAACTACGGGGAGCCATCGAGGGAGCCTCCTGGCTACGAGCTCTGATTGGCAGGATCTGCATTCACGGGACAGGAGCGAGGTTGAAGCCTCGCCTGCAATCGAACCCGACTCCGACCGTCCCCACCCTCCGCCGTTATGTCACCTCGCACGCATCCCCACAGGCGTGTGGCGAGACGCGCATCCAGTGCATTGTCCAACGAGCCTGGCTCCTCATTCACGGCCCGCAGCATGTGGGCAACCGCGAGCGCCAACCAGAAGGCTGGGTGCGGCGAGGTCACCGCACGAGCCAAGGGGGGGGTCTCCAGCGCGACGATGTCCAGCCGCGCTGCGACCCATCACCAGGAGGCCAAGGTCGAAGTCGCAGCTCGCCTCCTTGAAACGAGGGCGTACGCCTTCAGCGGCGTGAACTGCGTGAGACCCAGCTCGGCGAGTTTGAAGAAGTCGCGCCGTCGCAGCATACTGCCAGCGGATCTCACGAGCGGACGAACTCCTCGTCGTCGTGGAAGAGGACTGCGGGCAGCGCGTAGATCTGGGCCTTGTAGCTCAGCACCGTGACCATCTTGGTTTGGCAATCGTGGAGCAGCGTCGCGGCATCGAGCGGAGTCACGGCCGCAGCGGTGGCGCGCCGGCGCCACTTGGCCAACGGCTCGCGCCACTGCGCCTCCAGAGACGTAGCGGGGCCCAGCAGGCACCCTGGAACTTCCAGCTGCGGTGCAATCGCGAAGCGAGACCGACCAGGGCAGACCGACTCCAGCCGTCTGCTCGGTACGTTCGACGTCGTCTGGGAGAAAGAGCCCCACCATTAGGTCGGGCGTGTTCCCCCTACAGGCGGATTTCAGACGAAGAATGAATATCTCAAAAACAGATTCAAACATAGTCGAAAAATCGTCCACCTATTTGTTCCCTACCTAGGCTCTGCCTAGAAGGGTTCTTACTGTCTTAGCTTAAACGGGGCCGGGCAGTGCAAAACGCCCCGGGCGGTTCCCCCAGGATCCGCCCCGCGGTTCCCCCAGCTGCGTCCCCTTAGCTTAGCGTTGCTTATCTCATCTTAGCTTAGCCTAGCTTAACTTAGCATAGCTTAGCTTAGCGTAGCCTAGCCTAGCTTAGCTTAGCTTAGTTTAGCGTAACTCAGCCGAGCCTAGCTTAGCTTCGCATAGCTTAGCTTAGCTCAGCTTAGCTTAGCGCAGCGCAGCATCAGCATCGCATAGCATAGCATAGCAGATAATATTATAGCATAGCATAGCATAGCGCAGCATCGCATAGCGCAGCATAGCATAGCATAGCATAGCATAGCATAGCGCAGCATAACATATCATAGCATAGTCTAGCATAGCATAGCATAGCGCAACATAGCATAGCATAGCGCAGCACCGCATAGCATGGCATAACCTAGCATGACATAGCGCAGCCTAGCACACCCTAGCCTAGCATAGCATAGCATAGCGCAGCATAGCGCAGCATAGCATAGCATAGCATAGCGCAGCATAGCATAGCATAGCATAGCATAGCATCAAAGCAAAGGTAAAGCAACAGCAGCAACAGCAAAGCAAAGCACAAGCAATGCAACGCAATGCACATCAAAAGCAAAAGCAAAGCCAAGGAAAGCCAAAGCAACAGCAATGTAAAGGCAAAAGCAAAAGCAAAGACAAGGCAATGCAAAGCAAAAGCAACACCAATGCGGAAGTGAATGTAGATGTAGATGTAGATGTAGATGTAGATGTAGATGTAGATGTAGATGTAGATGTAGATGTAGATGTAGGTGTAGGTGTAGATGTGGATGTAGGTGTAGATGTAGATGTAGATTTAGATGTAGATGTAGATGTAGGTGTAGATGTAGGTGTAGATGTAGATGTAGATGTGGGCCTCGCTGTTGATGTTGATGTAGATGTAGATGCAGGTGTAGATGGTAATGTAGCTGTCGATGTAGATGTAGATGCTGCTTTCCTAGATGCTCCAACTCCTAGGTAGGATCGCGCTGGGATAACTCAAACTATTTCTGAATAGTCCTCCTGTAGAGGGACAGGCCCGACTTAACCCACCAGCGGCACGCAGACGCACCACTGCAGCTCCCACGCCAGGCCCGCCAGGCGGGCGCGCACGCGGAAGGGAGTGGGCCCGTGTAGCGCACCCCGCCCAGGTCGACGGCAGCAGAGCCACTGCCGTCGGCGTACCATCAGGTCGGGCGTGTCCCCCTAGGGGCGGGGCGGATTTCCGGGCCGGATAAAAGGGGGGGATAGCAAAGGTGGGGTCTGAGAATCAGCTCACGTAGCTGATTTTCCCAGCGCCTCCGGGCGTTGGAGGCGGCCATGTATCGAAGAATGGGCCCGGCGGCGGGGCCGAAACCAGCTGCACGCAGCAGATTTCGTACCCCCCCCTTTCCCTATCTCCCCCTTTCGTTCGGCCCGAGATTTTGGACGAAAAATGAAAAATACCTCCGAAATGCCCAAAAATAATCAAACATAGTCACACAATCGTCCCCAGACTATTTTTGGATTCCCTTCGGGGATCATCCGTTAAAATTGGAACGATACAGAGAAGATTAGCATGGCCCCTGCGCAAGGATGACACGCACAAATCGAGAAGTGTATACAATTTTTTTTTTTTTTTAGAGGGACTGGCCCGACTTAAGCGTACCATTGGGCGTGTCCCAGTCGCCGACGCTCCAGCTGGACCTCGCGCGCGTGCGTGACTCGGGCCGCCGCCAGCGCGAAGACCGTGCCCTAGAGCGGGTGGCCCTGGAGGGCGCTGGGCACGATGGGGAACGCCACCGCGCGCAGAGGGGAGGAGTCCAGGCCGCGCGCGTCCGCTTGTGGAGTCACGATCGGCGCGCGAGCGCCACAGGGAGGACCTCACTGCGTCAGGGCCACTCGATCCGGTCGTGCCGCACAGTCCCGAGCCCTCCTGGCCGAGTCTCCGGGGCAGCCGCCCTCGCGGCTGCTGGCCGGCGATGAGCTCGCTTCCGCAGCACGCGGCGAGGCAATGCGACCAATGCCATCCATCTCAGTAGCATTCTCCGGGAAGTTGCGCCGCTTGACGAAGCCGCGCGGGCTGGCAGGCACGACCTGCACGGCAGCCACACGCAGACACATGCTGGCCGCACTCTAGATGGCCTGGGCGCCAGTGCTCTTCAGCACCAGGGGCCCCGTGTCCGTCAAGTTGCGCACGACCTCCTCGCCCTCAGAGTCCAGGACCTTCTCGGGCGGGAAGACGCACGCGCCGTCACTGAAGCCTGGTAGCATGGCACGCCCACTCACCATCCACATCACGGCTCCGGACAACACGTCAATACCAGAGCGGCTGGAAGGCCATCGGTCCCAGGCATGGCGCGTCTGGCTCTCCCTGGTGCAATCTGGATGCGAAGCGAGGTCGGCGAAGAGATCTGGTCCAAGTCAGGCTTCAAGAGGCCACGCTGACCGAGAAACGCCTACGCCTCGTGGTGGCGGGCTACACTCTCCGTCGCGTGCTGCGGCGGGGGGCAGAAGACCGTGCCCCGGTGCTCGGCCAGGTCCTCGCGTACCTGCTCGGCGGTCTGTGTCCTCACCCCGCCGAGCATAAGGGCACCCAGGCAGCGCCCCGACGACGGAGCTCACAAGGCCGATCGCCTCTGCAGCGCGTGCAGCTGACCGCGCAGGCGCCGCTGGTCCGCCCCTGGAGCACTTGCTGCAACGAGCCCCCGACGGAGCTCGGCGCGGGAGGCGTGTGCCCCCTTCCGCTGGGCTGCTGGGTGACGTCGCTTGGGCTCCGCAGCGCCCGTCAGCCGCACGCCCAGGTCCTTGCCGAGCTCGACCGTCGGCTTGAGCCAGGCATGACGGGTCAGCAGGCAGCAGCTAGAGGAGGAGGAGGGAGGAGGAGGGAGGAGGAGGGAGGAGGAGGGAGGAGGAGGGAGGAGGGGGAGGAGGAGGAGGGAGGAGGGGAGGAGGAGGAGGGGGGGAGGGGGAGTGGCATCCCTGGGGGGGGGGGGGCAGGAGGGGCCGCCCGCCCGCTGGCGGAGCCGCCACGGGCGGCGCGCGCTGCCCGGGGAAGGGGCGCACCCGGAAGGGCGGGCACCTCTGCGGCGAGGAGCAGCTAAGGGTCCCGTGTCCCCATCACGCCTAGAAGAGGGCCCGAGCTACCTGCCTGCACATCACCGCCACCGATCTCCCTTTGACCACGACACCGACCGCAGCAGCAGCACGCCACGAACTTCCCGAGCGGCCGCCTGCAGGATCCGCGTGGCAGGTGCGGCAGCGCACGGGCGCCGAGGACTCCTCTGAGTTATCTTTCACGTGCCCAGGCGCTGGCCGACTCGCCACGCGAAGCTCTCGTGCTTGACGATGTGGGGCGGTATCGGGGCCAGGTGGCGGATTTAGCACCCCCTTAACCAAAACACGTTTTCATATCTTGGGGGCGCATTTTTTACGTCCGCCGCCTTCCGCCGCCCTTCCGCTGGCTGAGGCGGCCTCGTTTTACTTCCGCCGACCTTTCGCCGCCCTCCGCCGCGGAAGAGATGACAACTCCTTCTGCCCTCGAAAACAAGGATCTTTTTGGAACACCCCAGGTGATCACACAGCCGAGGCAGCTTGGGACTCGGTCTCCATGTTGCCCAGGACGGGCCGTGATCGCTAAAATACTCTGCCCGTGCAAATCCTCTGGCTCGCCATGGAACTCAGCATGCTGGGCCGACTGCGCTCACAGCCGGGGCGGAACGGAACAGGGAGGACGAGAAGCAGCAGGAGCGGGAGGAGCAGGACGACGAGGAAGCGGAGCCAGCAGAACAACGGAACAGAACAAACAAACGAACAAAAGCGCCGTAAACATGAACTTCTGGCGCTCGGAGCGCGCGCGGAGCGGAGCCGCCAGAGGCGGCGGAGCGGAGCCCCCCTCCCTGGCGCGCGGAGCGCGCCAGGGGCGGCGCCGGAGGCGCCGCCGGGCGGTCCCAGCGCGGATCCGAAAAATCCGCGCGGAGCGCCAAAAGTTTATGTTCATGACGCTGTTTTCCTCTTCGACGAGAAGCAGCAGGAGCGGGAGGAGGCGGAGGATGGCGAGGAAGTGGAGGAGCAGGCAGACGGAGCACGAGCACAGTCAACCCGTATCATAAGGATGCGCGGTGAGGATGCGAGAGCCTCGGAAGGTCATGTTGACACTTTGCGAGCGAGGCACGGCCAGCGAAAGCCGCCAGGGATGGGCCGAAGGGGCAAGGATGCAAGAGTACCCGTGGGAAGGTTGCCCATTCTCATTTTCCGGGTTGCCTGCAGGGAGAGAAGCAGCAGCAGGCGGCGCCGCAGGCTCGGAGCCCAGCCAGCTCGGGAGCGGCGGCGGGGGCGGCCGCGCCGCCAGCGCGGGGCCATCCGGAGCCGCCAGCACCCTCTCCAGGCTGCTGGCCTGGGAGGGCACGGCCACCGTCGTCGGCGCAGGCGCCGCCCTCCCAGCCCTGCCACGTGTCGAAATCGGCGGCGAGCGAGGGGGGGAAGTGAGAAGGAGACGGCCTTCCCAGAGAGCGGCGAGGCTCCTCAGAAGGCCCTGGGCCTCCCGAGAGGATTTTTGCGTCTTCGGGGAGGGCTCAGAAAACTGCTCAGAAGGCCGGGGGACTTCCGAACCTTCTGAGAAGGCCGGCCCGGAGGAGGGAGGAGGGAGGAGGGAGGAGTGGGAGGAGGAGGAGGAGGAGGAGGAGGAGGAGGAGGAAGAGGAGGAGGAGGAGGAGGAAGAGGAGGAGGAGGAGGAGGAGGAGGAGGAGGAGGAGGATCTCACCTGCCCTCCTCGCTCGCCGCCGACCAAACACACGATTGTAAGCCTTGCGCGCTTCTCAACCTTCGGCCCCCTGCCTCCCTCGCCGGGCCCCCGGGGACTTTCAAAAAGCGACTCTCGGCACGAAAAAAACGACCGCGGGGATAAAGGGCCGGGACTTCGGAGGGCCGCGCACCGAAAAAGTCCAAGCATCGGATGTCTGGGAAGCCGTCGTCGTCGGCGCCGTCGTCGCCACCAGCGCCGGCGCCGTCGCCGTAGTAGGCGCCGTCGTCGTCGTCGTCGGGGAGATGGACAGAGGAGGAGGAGCAGGAGGAGGAGGAGGAGGAAGAGGAGGAGGAGGAGAGGGAGAAGGAGCGTGAGGGGGGACTGCCTTGTGCGCGCTTGTGCCGTGGCGTGCGAGGCGGTGGGGGGAGGCAGGCTTGGGCACCGACGCCGATACTTCGCAGATTGCTACGCCTGCTGCCGCAGGCCTCCTTGTCTACGAAATGGTGGCCCAAACGTGTACACGAGTGCAGCCTGCTGGGGACACGCGCGCAGGAGCCGGCCTGCGTGCTCCTCTCGCTCCGCGGCCTCCCTGCCGTCGTGCCAGGCGGCGTGCCCATGCTCCATGGGCTCGTAACACGTGCTCCCACTTGTTCCCCCCTCCGCGAGGGCGCCGAGGAACACAGGCCGGCACACGGTGGGGGCATTGGACACGGAAACCTTAGACAAGGAATGCAGGGTCTGGACGCCGATGAAACTCCGAACGTGCATCGGCCATGGATATCACCGCCACCCTCATCAGATGAGCATTCCTCCAGGGTCTGCAGCCTCCTGGGCATGTTTCTTAACGAATCCCCCCACCGTACTTCGACTACTGTACACGCAAGAGTGGCCCGGGGTAAGAGTGACCTTTGGTGCGCGGCTTTTGGGGGGGACCGCGGGAGGACCCACACACAGGCGCGCGGGACGCTGCTCATCGCATCGCGTGCCTCGATCAAGGGACCCTTTGGGCCCGCTCCAAAGATCACTCCGGCGAAGGGTCACTCGTACGTGTCGTCGAACCTAGCTGCGTGCCCGCACTGAGCCCAAACGGGGACACCAGGGATAGCTGGGTCGGAACGCCACGAGTGCGGATTCCTCCCACTGTCAAGCAAGAAGAACAAGCGGACGAGGACGAGGAGGAGGAGGAGGAGGACGAGGACGAGGACGAGGAGGAGGAGGAGGACGAGGAGAACACGAGGACGAGGACGTCCAGTCGAATACTGCACGACTTCTTGGTTGGGGCGGCTGCTTGGATCGCGGAGGCTTCGTCGGCCCGGGCAGTCGCAGAGCTCGGGTCCTTTGTGGGCCGCGGGTCCTCGGCGGCACCGACATCGCGCCCCCCGCATCCCGCTGCAGCAGGGGCGGCAGCCTCTCACTGCTTGCCGCCGGCACTGCTCTGCAGCTCCCTCTCCTTGGTCGCAATCCGCGCGACGGCGACAGCGGCGAAACGTGCAGGCGTGAGACGCTTGACTTGTACGCGAAAAGTATGGCCTGCACTGCTCGAGAAGCAGCGCCTCACCCTTGGACCACAAAAACGGCACCACCCCACCTGCGGCCCCTCGGGCCGCAGCATATGCCACACATTACGGCCTGGGCTTCTGCGCGGAGCACACGCTGCGGCGCCCGATGGGCCGCAGCGCAGCCTGGGGGGCCGCACGCGGTGGGGTCGTGTGCTTCTTGGTCGGCTCCTCTGCCGCCGCCCTTCACACGACTGGCGGGGACGAGGCTCGGCAGACGCCGAGCCCAGGAGCAGCCGCGCGGCTCAGCGACAGAGCGGTGGGGTGGAGGAGGCACTCCCCTCCCCCCTCGCACGAACAGGCCTGCCCGTGTGCGCGGCCACAAAGGGGCTCGGCCCAGAGAACTGGCCTGAGACCGGCAAAGCTCGCCCAAGGCAAGAGCGGACCAGCTCCAGAAGCCGCGCCCACCTTGGCCTTTCCCCCCTTCGTTCAAGGTCCGGCCTGTCCTTCTGGCAAGTCGATCGGGTTGGCAGGCACTGCCAAGGGTGCAGTCAGAGTGAATGTGCTGCATCGTGCTCAGGTGCTGCTGCCTACCTGGGAGCACCGCGGTCTGTTTTGCTGCGGCCACCAGGAAGAGCACAATACCTTACCCATTATACTAAATGCCCGCCTCCGCTGAATGGTAGATGTCTCTGGCGGGTTGATGCCCTTCGCACCTGTCGATTGGCCAGGCGCCTAGTAGATGGACCTTCCCAGGGGGCATTGCTTAGAAACACTTGCACTTTGTTGAGATTTCGCGCGGGATGCCTGAGAGGCCTCTGGGCTAATCCTGCTGGCACACACTCGCAGAAGCCATGACTCACCGAATCCTCAGTGTTATCCTCTGTTCTCTCGGCGGTAGGCCAATGAGCCTGTTTGACCGCCCAGCGGCCCGTAGAGGACGTGACTGGTGATCTCTCCCTTCCAGGATAGGAAAGCAAGACATTTGTCAGTCGTACATCGCGACGAGCTGGCAGTGTGGGAAAAGGAAAAACGAAGAGGTGATGGGCAGAAATCAGCTGTCTTGATCTGTTCCACACGCGGTCCCCCGAAGTCTCGGCAAGCTCCCTTAGGTCCGCCTTTCATCCCGAGTCGTTCTATGACGGTCCTGGGGCCCAGCGGAGGCCCACAGAGGCCGACACGTGAAGAAAACAAGAAACACATCATCTTGATTGTTTCCAGCCGTGGAAGGTCTTGGTCCTCCTCCTCCTCCTCTTCCTCCTCCTCCTCCTTTTCCTCCTCCTCCTCCTCCTCCTCCTCCTCCTCCTCCTCCTCCTCCTCCTCCTCCTCCTCCTTGGAGGAACGGGAGCTAGCAGCATCAGCAGCAGGAGAGGCGGCTGGCCGCGCTGCTCGCGGCGCCGGCAGCGTCCGCCGGCGCGGAGCTGCCGCGAGAGATCAGGTTGCTCAGCAGGCTCCAGGCCTGGCCGGGGGTGGGGGTAGGGGGGGGGGGAGGAGGGGGGCAAAAGGTTCCTCCTCCTCCTCCTCCTCCTCCTCCTCCTCCTCCTCCTCCTCCTCGGGTTGGCCGCGTCGGGAAGCATCGTTTGGCTCTGATCCGCTCTCCTCGCACACACTGTCAAACAGTCAGCCCGTACTGACAAGGTCAAACAGAGATCGCCGACGGGAGCACCCAGGCCGGTCGCTTCCCCCTGCCGGACGACGGGGCCGAATATGTAGGTCGGGAAGCAATTGAAGCGCATGGGTGTCTCGACTCCCCCCGGTCTCCCGCCTTTTTGGAGATAGGGGAACCTGCCGCTGGCCCCGGCCCCTGATATACACATGACGCCCTCGAGACCTGCCAGCTCCCTCAGAATCGCCACCGCCGGGGACGCCGGAGTGCTGATTGATAGCACTGTCTCCGAAACCAACTGGCGAAACATGCTGTCGAACGCTGACTCTATGTCCAGGAACGCGAAAGCATACGGATGCTTCTTGAGTCAGAGAAGACCAAAACACTCCTGACGATATCCACCAGGTGCGACGTGGAAATCCCCGGAGTAAACCCAAAAATCCTGAGCCTGGTTTTTCGCGTAAAACGTCGAATCGCTTACCCCACAAATCTCAAATACCAGTCTTGCATATTCGGGGACTTGGCACCGCACCTCCAGTCGGACAAAGCTCGGGGCCTAAGCTGTTTGGGCAACCCTCTGAGGTCGATGAGCTTCCACAGCTCCCCGCACCCCTTCCCCGTGGCGAAATAGCTGGTGAGCCGAATGAAGATCTCTATGACGACGAGGACAGGCAACATCTTCAGCATCTCGCCCACTACCCTGTCCCTGGCAGACGCTGTGCCTGTGGACACGGCACCCCGAGCGGCGAGGAACCCAACGAAGGCGGAACGACTGGGCCCGCAACGACGTCTCGTGCAACAGCGACGTCGGGACGGAGAAGCTCGGAATCTGGCTCGCGCGGCATCGCCGATGCGGTGCGATCCTCCGAACACGTCTGCTGTACACGTCGTTCATTTTTTTGCCGTGGCAATGCTACGCGGCGCAACGGCTGCACGCGAGCTGTGACGGCGGGCGGCCGCTAGGCCACCCCGTAAAAGGCGCGGACCTCACCGTCTGTGAGCCGCACTGCCGCTTCGGCTACGCGCACACCCGCCTGCGTGGGGTGCCATCCTCCGAGCAGCTTCGTCTTCGCGTTGGCGATCTGCTTCGAGGCCGTCTGACCTCGGCATCGGTCACCCAAAGAACGAAAAAGACGCCCTGAGCAGCGCACCCGCATCGGCCACAAAAGGTATACGGCCCCGCGCGGTACAGCTGGTGCCCCTGCGCAAGATCAAGGATCCTGTTGGCCAAGCTTCCACTAGCACGGGCTGGTCCCGTGCTCGTGCTAGGCCCCTCAGGAGGTGGAGGAGGAGCATCAGCAGGGGCTGGCGCAACATGCTCGGGCGGCTGAGGGGCTAGGCATCACGGCGCCTCTGCCGCGGCTGCGACTCCGATGCATCTGCGCGCCTACTCCACGGCCACGACCAGAGCCACCCTCGTACGTCACTCGCTGCCGCACTCCAGGGCACCGCTGTCGCAGTTACTGCACCGCTCGGGCCCCCAGCACCTTGGAGCGTGCACCGCAGTCCAGGCATCTGTGCCACTGGCCCTCCGTGACGATGTTGCGCCTCCTGGTCGTCGGGTCCCGCGGCCGTCCTCGCGCCGCAGAGCCATCAGGCGCACGCGGCCCTGCGGCTGCACTGCCACCGTCGGAGTCCTCGATGGGGCCGTCCTCTTCCATCTCGTCGTCGGCAGGCGCGGCTGCTGCTGTTGGCTGGGTCGCCACCCTCGCAGCCTCCCCTGCTGCGGCAGCTACCTCCTCAGGCGATGCGCCTGCTGCCGCTGCCGCTGCCGCTGCCGCCGCCACAGCTGCCGCTGCCGTAGCCGCGGCATTCCCCGCCGATGTCATGGCAGGCCTCGTCTCATCAGCCTCGGGCTGCCATTCTCGCAGCTGGGCCTCTCGTCGGCGCTGCGCCCGCGCCTCCTCTTTGGTGGGCAGCGCGACGCCCCCGAAGTCGCCGACCTCCACTGCCATGTCTGCCACGTAGTCCAGCACCTGCTGCACCGTCTTCCAGCGGTCCTGCCATACGTCGATCTGCCACTGCGGCGGCATGGCCAGCTGCGCTCCTTTGACCGCCAACTCATCGGCGATCTTGTTGCCGCGCACGTGGAACGCGTTCTGCACTCTGCCATGCGACCGCACATGCACCACCGTGAGGCCGTCCATGTTCGGGAAGGTCTCGTCCACGACATACCAGATGCGCATCCAGATGTCGCAATTGCTCCTCTGCGGCGCCGTGCACCACAGTCGGCCCCTTCCCATGCCTCTCACGGCCATCTCGTAATCGGTGACCAGCGTGGTAGGGGCCGTCGCCCTGCTCAGGGCATGCCAGAAGGCCTGGAGCTCGACCCGCCCCGCCGATAAGTCAGCTCGCATTCCTGGCAGGCTTCCGTATGCTCCACCAAGCGCCGTGCACTGTCCTTCATCAGCAGGCTCCTCGAACCACATGTAGCCCCAGCCGTAGCCCTTGAGCGCGTTGGCGCCTTTGCCCGAGCCGTCGGTGAAGCAGACCCCCGAGATGAACGGCATGATGTCGTCCTCGTCGATGTCGCCGCCCTCTGCGTTGACAGAGTGGCACTGCTCGATATGGGCGTCGCCCTCCACGTCCTGGATGGGTGCGCCACCAGGCCGCAGTTGAGCAGCAAGCTCTCGCCTGTGCCCGCCATGCGCTGCACAATGCCCGCACGCTTGTCGGCGAGCTTGGTCCTGCTCTCATCATGGGCCTCACAGCGCCCGAAGCGGTGCCTCTGAGTGCCCTGCGCGCGCCTGCACTGCTGGTACATGCCGTCGGCCACCGTGCCGCGCTGCTGGAGCTTGGCCTGCGCGCAGTAGTCCTGCTCCACATGGGCCTTGATGGCACCTTGATGCGCAGCCCACCTGCGCTTCTTGAGCAGCGCCCTCACTGGCTCCAAAAACGGCATCGGGACCTCCTCTGCGATGCCCTTATCAGTGGCCACTTTGTGAGGACCTGCCGCTCGATGGCCCTCTCCAGCTTGTACCTAACCGTCTTAGGCGCCACCGTGTGCAATGGCACCTGGACGCCTGCTGGTGTGAGCAGCGTCCACGCGGCAGGCCATGACCAGCCGAGGTCGCGCAGGGTCCTCAGGACTGCCTCAGCTGGCCCTCTGACTGCCGACCGTGCCACCTTGCCTGCCGTGGCCAGCCGCGCAGACGCCTTCCTCCATGCCGCGACCATAGCCTCCTCGTCCATGGCCCTACTCCATACCACCTCAGCCCACTTCACCACTGGCCGTATGGTGTAAGGTAAGGCTCACCGCTGGGTCGGCCTCCTCGAGCCATAGGCGCAGGGTGCGATCCTTGCCCATGGCCTCGCCGCTCAGCGCCATCGACACGTTGATGCGAGCCCTTTCGATGAGCTTCGGCGGCGCTCCGGTGCAGGCCACCCCGTATCGCATGGACGGCAAGAAACCCAGCTTAGCTACCTTGGCTGTGCCAAGGCTGGCGCCCTGCTTCTCCAGGATGTTCAGCTTGGTACCTCTCGCGACCATGACCTCTACGCGCTCATGCTGCTTGGGCCGCCGCTGCGTGCCCACACCACCTGTGAAGTCCACGCCCAGCTGCACGCCCTCTTCTTGGATCTCCAGGCCCCAGTCCTTCGCCCAGAGCTTGAACTTGGCCTTGGCCTGCTTGTCTGCCGTGTAGACATAGCTCTTGCCTTTCTTGGTGACTCCGTTCTTGTGCGCGGTGAGCGACAGCGGTAGGCCTTCTGCCTCAGCTGCCTGCATGTATGCCATCGAAGACTCCTTCGCCTCGTGCACCACTGCCTCCCGCTCGCCCTGCAGGTGGAGGGTGGTGTCGTCCACGTAGAGCTTGACGTACCTCTTGGTCCCCTCGAGGCACGGCCTGGCGATGACCATGTCCAACAGGATGATGGTGAAGCACTTGAGCGCCCGTGTGCCACCTCGACTGCCTGCAGCCGCTGCCGACCACGTACGCATCCGCGTAGAAGCCACCATACCATCCAGCGCAACGACCCTCTCCATAGTGAAGATCGAGATCATGAAGTGGAGCACCTGCTCTGGCATCCCCAACTTGCGCCCGTGCTCCCACAGGCGCCTCATGGTGACGTGTTCGAACGCCTTGGACAGGTCCTTCACCACTGCCGCGTTGATGTGGTCCTCTGGGCCGCTCTCGTCCCTGAGCATTAGGTCCCACATCGCGTCTTCAGCACCTTTACCTCTGCAAGCCCAGTCATAAGGCCGTGCGACCATCTCTTCCCATTTGCGACACTCCTCTGCCATCAGCGTTTCAACAACTCTAACCAGGGAGCACAAGAGGGCCAGCGGGCGGCGCCCATCCTCGTGCGGCTTCCGCACCAGGAAGTAGGCCAACAGCTCTACCTGGGCAGGCCAATGAACGTAGTGGAGTATGTATTCTGCAAGGTCAACCAGCGCCTGGATGCCCTCTGACGATAGCCACGTCCACCATCTCGGGTGCCACCAGTCAAGGCCTATGCCAATGCTTGTCTTGAACAACCTGGCTGCCTCCCTGAACCGATCTGCCGTGACTCTGACGAGTGGCGCGGGGTAGACTCGTCCTTCCCCAGGTCGGTCGTGCTCTCCTCGGCTGCCGGTCCCGTGCGAGGCCCAGCGCTGGTACCACTGGTGGGCATGCCCATCCACCAGCGTCTGCCCGTCAAGCAACTCCAACGCGTCCTTCTTGTAGTTCGCGATGGGCGCTGGGGGTCGCTCGGCATGGCGCCAGCGAGCCATGCGGTGCAAGAAACCTGCTGCACCCTTGCTGCCATCCTTGAGTCGGCCCCTCCACGCTTTGGCCCTCTCCTGAGCCACCGTACTCACTATCTTGTTTGCCTGCTTGAGGAGCCACCGCCGTATCTCCATGACTGCTGTGAGCCGCTCCTCAGCGCCATCCTCATGTAGCCGCCAGCGCTCGATGTCGAAGAGGAGGTAGTCTAGCCACTGTCCCGTGGCCCCTAGCCGCCGCAAGCGGTGTCGCCCTCGGTGCAAAGCCTTGCCAAGGCACTCACGTAGCTATGCCACCCGTGTTGGGTCTGGGCGCTTCGCCCTGGCTGCTTGTGCCACCAGTATGTGGCTGCCGATCCTGTTGGCCGCCCAGCGCCAGGCCGTGGCCTCCACCGTCTGTCCAACGCCATCCCTCGCCAGGAGCGGCGTGAGCACCGTCTTCGGCGCATCGCCTCGGCCGCGGTACCGTGGGCGTTCCTCCTCTGGAATCTGGCAGATGCCCAGGAGCTCCTCCTCTGCCGTGCGCGAGATCTGGCGCCAGTAGTTGTCCAGGTCCTCCTGGTCGAGCCTACCCGTGTGGTTGGTCGGCCACGACGGCCACTGCTGCGGCTGCGGCGCGCACCCGACTGGCAGCGCCATGGGGAAGGCACGCGGCTTGATAAAGCGCAGCACCTTGGCCTCTCTTGGCTGCTTCAGGCAACGCATCCTCACTGGCCAATGCGGGGAGACCTCACTGTCCTCCACCCTCTCCGCCTGGCTGAGGGCAGGGCTGAGGCCCTTGGCAACCACAAAGTAGTCGATCTCACGTCCTCCTCCGATGCTGTCACACGTCACCTTGCCTGTGGAGTGGAGCACTCCTCCCACGTCTTGGAGCCAGCCAGATTCATGCAAGGTGTGAGGTTCCAACTGCGCGTCCATGCCAAGGATCCAAGGGACGGCATGCATCTCTGTGAGCTCCGTGCTCATTTCTAATTGCGTTCGTTTCTAACTGTTCCTGCCCCTAGTGGCCAGGAAGAGGCGCAGGATAGAACAATTAGAAATGAAAGGATCTTGGCCCCCCAAGAAATCAAAGAACTTTCGAATAATTAAAAGAGAACCATGTGTAGGCCCACACGGTAAGAAATCCTGGTACAAGAAATCTAAGGGCACATCCTTCGTCGACTCTGAGCTTCGTAAGGTACCCCGGGGCTCCGCGGGCCCATCGGGAGATGACACGTTTATCCCGGGGCACGCGCTGGCGGGCCGGTCTCTCACTTGGTGGGCCGACTGCACTCTGGCCGCATCTGGGAGGCCTGGATTTCCTGCGCCGACCCCCCACCGCCATGCGGACGCCCCCGCTGGGCCCCCCCCCACCCTCCTCCTCCTCCTCCTCCTCCTCCTCCTCCTCCTCCTCCTCCTCCTCCTCGCCCTCCGCTCCCTCCCTCCCTCCCTCCC
The DNA here is from genome assembly GCA_963575745.1 of Prorocentrum cordatum. Lineage (NCBI taxonomy): Eukaryota > Dinophyceae > Prorocentrales > Prorocentraceae > Prorocentrum > Prorocentrum cordatum. The sequence continues at coordinate 758,936 of CAUYUJ010015982.1, forward strand.
TCCCTCCCTCCCTCCCTCCCTCCCTCCCTTCCCTCCCTCCTCCCTCCTCCCTCCCTCCTCCCTCCTCCCCTCCTCCTCCTCCTCCCTCCTCCTCCTCCCTCCTCCCTCCTCCCTCCTCCCTCCTCCTCCTCCCTCCTCCCTCCTCCCTCCTCCCTCCTCCCTCCTCCCTCCTCCACCCCCCCTCCGGGGCCTTGGAATCGGAGCTCTCCGACACGGGCCCAGCCTGATAGGGCGGGGCTGCGCCGCGCCCAGTGCCCGCCGCCCCCACGCCTTCGCCTCACCCTGCAGCGAACCAGCAAGGAGCCCTCCCGCCCATGCAGACGAGCCTGAGAGGAACCGAACGAGGCATCAGCCTAAGCTAGACTCTCGGAGCTCCGCGAGGACGTTCTTGGATCGGCGCTGGGCCCCCCCTCCCTGGCGCGCTCCCCGCGCCAGGGGCGGCGCCGAAGACGCCGCCAGGAGTGTTCAGCGCCGATAAAGACATCCGCGCGGAGTTCCGACATTCCATGTTCATGCAATTTTGACTTCCGACGATCGGGACTGCTCAAGACCTCGACGATCGTCCAGCCCTTCTGGAAGGTCACTGTGTGGAGCCCCACCAGAGAAAACAAAAAAAGGGGCCGGAGGCGGGAGCGACACGCCGACTGGCCGCAGCGGGCCCCTCCACCGACATGCCCGCGCAGGCTCGGGCCACGACAACTGCACCGAGGCGCGCCCGAGTCGACGCAGGGCCGCAACAACGGAGTCGGAATCCGTGTGGGGTCGGACCGGTCGTGCTCTCGGCCCCTGCAAAGGCCGGAGAGGGAATCGGTGCGTGCGGGGTCGGGTCGGATCGAGATCGGGATCGAGTCTTTCGGGGGGCGGCAGTTGGGGGTGACCTGACATGAGGGGGGGGAGCCAGGGGGCGCAGGCAGGGGCCTTTCAGGTTCCCTTCGAAGCCCTCCTGGCGCCCAGAGGGGCCAGGGCCCCTTTTCGGATGTTCCTTCCCCCCCCGCTTTTAGGTCACCCCCATCAATTACCATGGCTCAAGTTGGCTCAAGCCCCCATGAGGGGCTCATGTTGTCAAGGAATTTTAAACATCGTTGTCAACAGTCTTCCCGCTTATTTATCTACAAGCTTTCCCTTACCCGCAGCTTGCGATGGCTGGTACGAGCTCTCGGGTGGCAGGGACACCTGTTCGAGGAGTGCTTGAACGCGACGTTCGACAACGTCTGTTCAGTCCGCTACACGAAATAGACGACTTGCCCACAGGCGCGGTGGTTCATCATCTTGAGACCCCGAATACTCCGGCGGATGCTCGCCCACCAGCGCTTCATGAGATCGCGAAGCTGCTCAGGGAGGAGGTGCAGCCACTGAGGACGGCAATGACCATCCTCGAGAGCCAGTTCACGCAGCTGAGCGAGGCGCTTGGGACGAGGATGAGTTCAGCGAAGGAGCGGATCGGGAGTACGGAGGAGAGAATGGAGGAGGTGGAGATGCGCCTCACGAATCTCGAGAACACCATGGACCTGGCCGAAACACCCCGCTCCAACCAGAGCGCCAACGACGACGTGATGAACAAGATCCAGGAGTTGGAGGCGCAACTGTCCATGCTGAAGGTCGCTGGCCAGAGTACCCCGGACTCCCAAGAGACGGACAAGACCATGGTGCTCGGGGGCTTGCAGACGCTCGTGGACCTAGACTCCGCGAAGGGGTGGGTACATGACAAAGTGTGGGAGCTGTACGCGCCGCAGCCGGAAGAAATATACACCAAGGGGGAGCTTCAGGGGATTATCTTTGCGAAGTTCGGTACCATCGGAGACCGTGATGCAGCAGTTAAGGCCTTTCGGAAAGCGAGTTTCAAGGAGGGGGGAAATACAGTCTGGGCAAAACACGACCAACCATTACAGAAGCGTGTCGTCACCTCCATCGTGTTCGGAGTGAAACACTTATTGAAGAAATGGGGATATGATGGCAAGGCCGTGTGGGCCGACCCAGAGGAAGGAAAAGTATGGGTGGGCGAAGATATTGCCGTTGAAGTTTCTATCGACAATGGCAGTCTGAAGGTAGTTTACGGGTCTGGTTGGGAAACTTGGTTTACAGACGCAGAGTACCCCGACCTCACCAACCTCATCGCCCTGATGAAACGCAAGCTCGATAGTGCTCCGTCCAAGGGAGCAGGAAAGAGCGGGGCCAAGGGGAAGAGGAAGGGTAAAGGGGGAAAGGATGGAAAATGATGGGGCCAGCGGTGCGAGAGCAGAGAGGTTTCACACGAGTGCCGCAGGGAGCCGACGCCGAAGCGCGACGATCCCATACGAGGCCCTCACACACCATCAAGCAGGAGCCGTCGTGACGACAAAGCCGCACTACCGCTACTTGCTGTCCGGGGACGTCGTTTACGATCCACGAGAGAAGAATTCGCTATTGCATCATGGAACACCGAAGGATACACTGAGTCGAAACAAATCGAGATAGAAGCTGCTATGAAGAAATCCGGCGTACTTCTATTATGCATTCAAGAAACGTGGATACCTAAATCCGACACGTTTATCACGGAGTCCGGTTTCCTTGTGATCATGTCGGGCGGCAAGGGGGGCACGGAGGAGGAGGACAGGGCAGGAGTCGGTTTCATCGTCGACCCCGGTCTCAGGCAATCTATAGTTGGATTCTGTCAGGCTTCTGACCGGATGGCGTCTTTGAAATTGCGTGTGCCGGGTGGGAAGGCGGTGGTGTTCTCCGCTTATGCTCCTCATTCTGGGTACGACTATCCAAAGCGACAGGGCTTCTACCATGACTTGGGAGAGTTCGTCACTTCCCGTTCATCGCAAGGCCCCAAGCTGATTTTCGGCGATTTCAACGCAAAGCTGTACGACACGTTCGACGATGAAGGCCTCATTGTGGGCCCTTACTTCTTCAGGCACCCGGGCCACAGTTGTAAGGAAGATGCCAACAGGTATCTGCTGGTTGAAATGTGCTCACAATTATCGATGTGCCTCGCCAATACCTTCTTCCAGTCGTCGCAAGAGCAGTTGGCAACGAGCTACAACGTCGGCTGCCGGGCAGGGAGCCGCGTGGACTGGCGCACGCACTCCCAGATAGATTACGTGGTCTGTGAGCAATCATGGGCTCATAACGTTACCGGTGTGTCTGTATTGTCGGACGTTCCTGTGTCCTCGCACCATTTCTTGGTGAAGGCCGGCGTCCGCATGAACGTGGAGAAGGCTTTGACGGAAAAGCCCAAACGCCAGCCTGATGTTAGTCAACTCCGGGACTACGCTTCGCAGCAACGTTTCGTTAACGTGTTAGTTGATTCTTTGGACAGTTTCCAGGAGGCGGCGCCCGGCAGTAATGACGTGAACCTTGCATGGTGCCAACTTGTCGATGGCTTCCGGAATGCATCAGACGTCGTTTTGCCAGCGCAACCGAGAAGGCCGCGGAAACCTTGGATCCGACCTCGCACTCTCGAGCTCATCGAGCGGCGCTCCACGGCAAGGAGACTAGGGAAAATAGAAGAGGAGCGAGTCCTTGTGAAACAGATTAAGTCAGCAGTGGCGCAGGATAGAGCGGCTTGGCTGGATGAGTTGACAGCCGACGGAGACTGGGGCCAAATACGGAGGCTCCGAAAGGGCGCTTCCCGACAGCAGGGGAGGCTCAGAAGTTCCAGAGGGGAGATGGTGGACACCGATTGCCGGGCCGACACGCTTGCTGAGCACCTGGAGCGGGTGCAATGGGCAGTGCGGCCGACGAGCGCTATGCCGACGGACGCCCTCTACGAGACCGAGTTAAACGTAAACCTTGGCGCCATCACGGAAGACGAGGTACATCGTGCAGCCCGCACCCTTAAGCCCGGAAAAGCTGGAGGGCTCGACGACTTGCCGCCAGAGTTTTGGAGGACAGCCACGGAGGATGGATCTACGGCGCTTTCGTGGGTTACGCGTTTCTGCAACATTGTCTGGGAGAGTGGGCAAGTGCCTGATGACTGGCATAAGTCACGAGTGCGGATGATCTATAAAAAGGGGGACCCTGCAGAATGCGATAACTATAGACCAATCAGCTTATTACCAATTGGTTACAAAATGTTTGCGATTGTGTTGTTACGGCGGCTGAAGCACGCGGGGGCTGAAGACAGAATCTGGCAGACACAGTTTGGCTTTCGATCTAAACGTGGCACGGCCGACGCAGTGTTTCTAGCCCGCAGGGTCCTTGAGGACGCATGGAGCACCCGAGATGGCAAAGTTTATTTCCTGGCGCTGGATTGGGCGAAAGCTTTCGATTCGGTGTCGCCCGCTGCTTTAGCATCCTCCCTGCGTAGATTCGGTTGTCCGTGCCGTTTCGTGCAGATGGTTTCGGCAATTTACGAGAGGCGGGCATTCATCGTTGCGGATTTTGGATCCAACTCTCACGAGCGACCTCAACACTATGGAATATGTCAGGGATGCCCTCTGTCACCGTTTCTGTTCACCATCGTGATGACAACGTTATTGGCTGACTCCCATGCGGAGCTTCACCGGCGCGTCGGGCCACAGACAGCAACGCAGTTGGTCCGGGACTTGGTATATGCAGACGACACTCTTTTGATCGACAGCGACTCTTTGGTAGTGCAGGAGTTGATGAATTGCATCGAGGGTTGTGGGGCGCACTACGGCCTGAGCTTCAATTGGGGCAAGCTCGAACTCATGAAAGTCAGTGCAAACGGCGACATCTACAACAATGCCGGAGAGCCGATCGCAAGCAAGAGCTCCATCATATACCTCGGCACGTCATTGTCGGCAGACGGGCGGATCGGATCTGAGCTAAGCCGCAGACTAGGAGCAGCAACTCAAGATTTTAAGGTGTTGCATTCGATTTGGTCACATGCAAGAATGAGCAGGCGTCGTAAAATACACATTTTCAACGCTTGCATTGTTTCTAAACTAATGTACGCGCTCTTTGCCGCATGCTTAAATAAAGCGGAGCGGCAGAGGCTGGATGCTTTCCAGAACCGCTGCCTCCGGAGAATCTGCCGAATTCCTCAGGCGTATTATAGTAGGGTTTCTAATGCGGCCGTTCTCAACATTGCTGGGGAAGATAAGCTCAGCACCCACCTCGCCAGAAGACAGATGGTTTTCATGGGGCAGCTGGCGAGGCGACCCGGCAGCGACCCAGTCCGACGCTCGGTGTTCGAACCGGGAACCTTGGACTTGCGTAAGCCTGCCGGAGCGAGGAGGCGAGGCAGGCCTCGCCAAACTTGGGGGCACCTTGTGTTGAAGAATGCACTACAAGTGGCGGGCTCCCATGCGCGACTCGCTGACTACTTCCGCCAAGACGGCGGTGCAGCTCGCGAGTGGGAGCGCGTAGTTAAGGTTTGGCCACACAGCTAAAGGCATGTTGGCTTCGTTTTGTTTTTCTCTCTGCTCACGCAGCGACTGGTGCAAGGCTTACCTGACCTGACCCATCAATTACCACCGCCTCGAAGCTTGGGGATCGGGTCGGCTCGGCTCGGGCCGTGAGCAGCAGCCCTGCCTCACGGCGCACGTAAGAAAGCGCGCCTGGGCAGACCGAGTGGAGCGGATGGCGCGACGGACGCTTTGTTCACGACTTCGGCGCCCTTGGGGTCCAAATGATTCCCTCGATCCCCCCTGCGGCACGGGCCACGAACGATATGCACCGAACAGCCTCACGTGCACGGCTGCGCAGTAGGGAAGGAAACTGAGAATGGGGAGAAGGAGCAGGACGAGGAGGCGGGGGAGGTGGAGGGAAATGGGGGAGGCGAAGGAGGACAAACGGCAGGAAAGGAGGAGGAGGAGGAGGAGGAGGAGGAGAAGCCCAGCGTGTGAGGGAAGCGCGTGTCTCCTTACGCCCCGATCACGCCGCTGGCCAGACCAATCAGGCTCGTGAATTCGACGTCCAGGGAGCCGACGTTGCAGTGGTAGCTGCAGACGGCGTTCCGCGGGAGGGCAGAGCCAGTGTCGCCGACGGGAATGAGCTCGCCGAAAAAGGCAAGCGGCACTGGACCTTCATGATCTTGAGGACGAGGCAGAGCAGCATCCCCGGCAGACGCAGATGTCTGGGCCCACGGCTCGTGGTCGACGTCGCGAGCTGGCACAGTGACGGAGCAGTCCTGGAAACTGGCGCTGCAGGCTGCACCCTCGCCAAGATCGCCAGCAGGAAAGACAGCTGTCGTCTGGGTGGCCACGTTGGCTGGCGGACGGGGCGGGGGCGCGGAGTCCGAATCTCTTGCCCTCCTCAAGAGCCCAGCCACACATTCGACCATCGCGAGGTACTGCCGCAGCCGCGGGTTGGGGAAGACGCGGGGACGCCAGCCCCTGAGGCTCTCGTACTGCGCATGCAGAGTGGCACGCTTACGTTCCAGTCCGAGCGCGTCTGAGGACGTCAGCCCCACCAGCAAGACCGAACGCAAATCCGCCCCCGAATTCCAAATATCAGCACACACACACACACCTTTCCAAAGAAATCATCTGAAGCAACTCATAATAGTCCTCGTCTGGACTGTGACCGAAGAGGTAGACAAAGGATGTCTGTCTCAGTCGTGTTTTCGTCAAGACATCACACGATTCTGTCCAATCCTGGTCGTCTTGTCCTGGTCGTCTTGTCGTTTGTCTTCCAGGTACTCGTCCTGGTCGAGGAAGCTGGGAAGCGATTGCTCGGGGGACTTGAGAATAACCCGCTGAAGTCGTCGCAAGGGTGGCCGGGGACACTCGGCATAGACCATGCGAGCGATTTCAAGAAGCTGTCGTCGACGGGAACAGCCCCCAGCACCCTGAGCTTGCCACCACCGTGATGAATTCGATTTAAGGGAACTTCATGCACTGATGAAGGCAATCACGCGCTGCATCAGGTGTTGCATTGGCCATCAGCTATCTTTGCAGGCTGGCAATCGCGAGCAGACTGCTGCCATCGGACTGTCCTTGGCCATCTTCATCCACAGGCGGACCCTGTGATAAACGCTCCTCTCCAGGATCAGCAACAGCGGCCTGAGGCCATCTTTGTACCACCCCCATGTCCCACAGGACGAATGGTAGGTAGCGGCCTCATTATCGGATTGAGCATCATCATTTTGTTGATGATAATGTAGCGAGGCGCCGCCAGAACGCTCATATGACGAAAGGCAGCTCTGCTCCAGATGTCTCCTGACAGCGCATGCCCACTTTGTAACTGCGCGGTCATGGTCCACACCGCCTCACAGATCTCATAGGAAGTGAGGTCGGCAAATGTGGCGCGCGAGCACGAGGGGTAAAGACGATCCAAGAGGACAGCCGTGAATGGAACGCACCAGTCAATCCAGTCGCCGATGTCCTGCCAGCACTCACGTTCTATCATGAAGAGCCACTGCCCAGCCAGCAGTTCCAAGTGTTCCAGAACTCGCCAATCATGTAAAGCACCTGGGCGCGGTTGACCCAGTGGGGGAGGTGTGACCAGGATCCGCCGACCAGGGGGCGCCACCGACGGTCCACGCGGGCAATGGAGGTCGCCTCCATCAAGCTGGATGCTCCATTGCAAGAGAGACGTGCCCTCATCAATGCTCTGCTGGCGGACACCGGGATCAGCACCTCTGAGAACAACACCGCTGGCGCCAAGATCGATCGACATATCTCAAACAGAAGGCGTCACGATTGAGGAACTGGCACTCGATAGCGGAGAAAAAGCGAGAACAGGAACAAGTGGTCCGTGTCAGGAAAGATGGGTCCACCGAATGCCCCGAAGAGCTGGCAAACCTCGGGAGTGATGTCCCCAGCAGCTGGCAGAAGACCATCCACGACGACATCGCCGACCGTCCAGGCGGGCGAGTGAGGCGCCAGCAGAAGCGGGTGGAGTTCGTGGCTGCTTGACGGTCATTGGTCAAGGTGCACCGATGACGCGAGCGACCTCGGTGCCATCAACGCCCTCGTCCTGCACTCGCCCAAAATGTCCGCGTCGGTAGGTGATGGAAAACAAGGATCGTCGGGAACAGCGGGATGAACATCATAACAAGTTCAGCTGGAGCGTCGTCCCCTCCGCCGACCTGTGGAAGGTCGCCAAACTGATGCTTCGTGAGATTGATGGACGGGAGCGGGTCTTCCATCGGTGCGTCGTTAAGGCCGTCGAACAACTGCTGCCTGGCCGACGGCGACATGCGTGATGGATCGACTTGTCAGCATCGGATACCCAAGTCTTCCCTCGCAAAGAAAAGGAGGAGAAGGAGGAGGAAGAAGAAAAGGATCACGAGGAGGAAAGGCGAGGAGGAAAGCGAGGAGGAAAGCGAGAAAACAAGAGAAGAGAAGCTAAGATAAGAGAAACATGATAATGATGAGAGAAGAGGAGGGGAGGGAATATGAGGGAAGCGAAGAGAAGGTAAGGGAACATAATAATAGAGAAGATCGTATAAGAGAAGAGAAGCGAAGGGGAGGGATGGGAAGAGCAAGTATGATGAGAGAAGGCAAGAGGAGAGAAGAGAGGTGAGGATACGATAAGGCAAGAAGAAATGCGATATACCGTAACACTAACAATAAGAACAATACTACGAATAAGAAGAACACGAGTAAGTAGAAAAGGAGAGGGAAGGAAAGGGGAAGCGAGAAAGAACACGACCAAGAAGGGGGGAGCGAAAGGAGGAACGAGGGTGGAGAGGGAGGAAGGGCACTGCGACGGAAGGACAGGAGGAATGCTTACACATACAGGAGAGGGGGAGAGGGGAAGCGAAGGAGAGGAGCGTGGCCGAAGAGAGCACGACTCTCGAGTTGGCCACCTTTGACGTCCGTCCTTACTCGGATCCGACCGGTGAGATCCCGGCAGCCCTCGTGGGAGCCAGAGCGGGCCCGTTCACCCTATACCCATCTGTGGGCAGCACGGTGTCGGGGCGCCTCCTTCCAATGCTGGTTTTGTTGCGTGCGCCGCTGCAACTGCGTGGCAAAAACGGGACTCGGCGCACATCGCGTGCGAGAAAGAGCGACGCGCCGCTCTGGCCTGGCGCTCCCGCGCGGCGCTGTTTCGTCGAGGGCGACGAGAGTGAAAGTCGCTTCGGCCAGGCAGCACTTCTGTCCCGCGAGCGTGGTCGAAGTTCGGCCCCTCACATGTGCAGAGTTGTTTTTTCTCTCCTCCGGCTGGGCACCCCACGCCAACATCTTGTAGTACTCGCGGCAATGCCGTCGGGGCGATCCCATGCAGCAATTCTAATCCTCTGGCGGTTTGGGTCTCTTTGTGGCTCCTCGGACGCGGCGGTTGCCTGGCCATCCCTCATGCAGTGTCTGCGGAAAGGAGAAGAAAGAGACGGGTGCCGTAGAGGGAGGTTCATATGGAAGACAGGACAAGCGCGCTGTGTGCGCATCCCCGGTGGATCTGTCTGCCACTGGTGTGGATGTAATGTACAGAAACGGAGCCTGGCCAGGCTGCGAGCCTGGCGAAACAGCACCATTCGCTCCAGATCCGGGCAGGGAGAGGGACGAGGAGGCGGCGAGGAAGGAGGGGGAGGAAGAGGAGTAGGAGTAGGAGGAGGAGGAGGAGGAGGAGGAGAAGGAGGAGGAGGAGTAGGAGTAGGAGTAGGAGGAGGAGGAGGAGGAGGAGAAGAAGGCGAGGGTCGAGGAGGGGGAGAAGGAGGAGGAGGAGGACGAAGAGAAGGAGGAAGAGAAGGAGGAGGGGGAGGAGGTGGAGGAAGAGGAGGGGCAGAGTGGAATTCAAACTAAATGCGCGAGTAAACGCTCCGTGCAGCAAAAGGTGAGCCTACACGCCCTCGAGCATCGCGCGGATCGGGCGGCTGCACGATCAGGCAGAGCAGGAATCTCAAAGAAGACGACGAGGCGGAGGAGGCGCGGCTCTTCTTCTCGGGCCCGCAAAATACAGTCGGACCTAGGACAGAAGAACATCCTCCAAGAATATGAGACTCTCAGCCGGCCAAAACACAGAGAACGTCCAAGGGTACCCGCCCCAGAATGCACAATTACATCCAACAAACACGAAGAACATTAGGATACCCTCCCCGAACCGACCTCGATATTATACATCGGTCCGACTGCAATCCGATGCGGGGGCGCGCGCGAGAGAGCGAGATGCTGCTCCCGCCCACGCGCGCCGATTGAATTGGAAGCGCGCGAGCGCGAAAACGAAATAAGAGAATCGCTGTAGAAACACGCAATGCTTTGCAGCAAGTCGCATCTCTGTCTGGTCCCGGAACATAATTTCGTTTGCCCGCCAAGACCAACCGAGGACGAACAGCAAATAGTCATCACTGCAGGCTCACAAATATTTCAGCGTGCAAGAGAACATGCGCGGAGATCCCCACGTTCGCTTCGCGTGTGAGCGCACGAACCTCCTTCGCCGCGTTCTGTCGGAATCCCTGCTGTCCAACGTGGATTCCAATGCGCTGTGAACGCTGGGCAGTCTTCTAGTAGTAACTCACGCACACAAACCGATTGACAGTTTGGGGTGCGTCGACGTTCACGCAACTCCCTCTCGGTCAATGAGGTCCCACGTCGCATTCGCTCCGCATGGGAATTCATGCACCAAGAAGGCCAGGCCGTTCGCAAACTGTTGATTGTTGGACTGCGTCAGCAGTGGTTCTCGTGGTATGGGAAGGAGGGTGGGAGTGGACGGAGCTGCGGAGCCGAATAACTCTCTCCGGCTGTCTATCTGGATCAGCACTTCTACTCTTACGTCGACCCAAACTCTTAATACGACACATGGTCGTCCCTACTCCACCTTCTAGTGTGCCTGTAACTCTTCATCCTCATCTGCATCCTCCTCTTCGTGATCGTTCGCCCTCCTCCATCCTTCCTCATCCCGCCTCCATCCTTCCTACTCCCTCCTGCCTCATATTCATTATTTTCCCCTATGCCCTCCTCCCTCATCGTTCCTCTCTCCTGTATCTTCCTCATTCCTCATCGCTCCTTACTCATCACTCCACTTCCTTACTCTTTGCTCATCACCCCTCCCTACATCCTCCCACGTCCATCTTCCCTCAATCCCCCTCCACATTCCGTCCCCTCGCCATCCTCATCGGTCCTCCCTCCACCCACTCCTCCCGCCTCAACTCTACCTTCTCCCTCCATCTTCCTCGCTCATCCCTCGTTTCTCGAACTCTGCCATCTCGTACCCGATGTCCATTCAAATTCATCCTTCCTCCCCCAGTTCGTCATGCTCTGTCTTCCCTCCCTTTCTCCCTCCCTCCTCATCCTCCGTCGCTCCTCCCTCCCCACCTTGTCCGGGAGCTGGTCGGGCTCGTAGGAAGTGCACGCGTTCTTGTCCTGAGAAGGGTCTGCGGGCGCACCCTCCTCCTCCGCCTCCTCCGCCTCTCCTCCGCCTCTCCCTGCTCCTCCTCCTCCTCCTCCTCCTCCTCCTCCTCCTCCTCCTCCTCCTCCTCCTCCTCCTCCCTCCTGCTCCTCCTCCTCCTCCTCCTCCTCCCTCTCCTCCTCCTCCCTCCTCCTGCCCCTCCTCCTGCCCTCCTCTCCTCCTCCTCCTCCTCCTCCCTCCTCCTCTCCTCCTCCTCCTCCTCCTGCCCCTCCTCCTCCTCCTCCTCCTCCTCCTCCTCCTCCTCCTCCTCCCTCCTCCTCCTCGCCTCCTCCTCCTCCTCCTCTCCTCCTCCTCCTCCTTTTCCTCCTCATCCTCCTCCTCCTCCTCCTCCTCCTCCTCCTCCTTCTCCTCCAAGTCCTCATCCTCGACGCCTGGGGAGGGGCCAGGGATGCGGGGGACACAGGTGAGTTGTGAACGTGGGTGGGCCCGGAGGACCTCGGTCTTGCTCTGAGACTTGGTCAAGATCTCCGCCATCAGCTCCGCCGCACGGCTATCTCCTCGGGGGAGGGGGGCAGGGGGGAAAGGTGGATAGAGAGAGAGATGGGGGGGAAGGGGTAGGGGGAGGGCACAACGACAGAGACCAAGATAGCGGGTGGGAGCACGGAGCGGGTGTTGGGATCCCAGAAAAACATGGGGCGATGAAGCCAAATCCGCCCAGAATCGGTCCCTGGACCTCTCCCAGGTCCATCTGGCGGAGTTTTTCACCGCAGATCGTTCTTTCACTGCCCCAGACCTTCAAAACGGCTACCAGAGGCAGACAAAGGCAGAAATCCTTCCGGCCCCAGAACCTCGCACCTGCCCGCCCTCCTCCCTGCTGGCCGCAACCAGTGCTGGGCCACCTCAGACCCCCAGACGGCTCTGAGCTCCCCAGACCCCCGACGTCATGATTTTTTCATGACGCGACCCCCAAAGACTTTCCCCGGGACCGGCTTTCCATTCCGACTCGGTTTTTGACGGTCCCGAGGCCCGGGGAGGGCCCCCAGAGACCGACAATTTAGCGAAGACCCTCCCGTCGTGCTTCGACGGGAGGGTCTTCGCAGAAGAACTCTGGGCTCCCAGCTCCTGCGCTCCGCTCCGGCGGCCCGAAGCGCCCTGGCGGCGGGGCGGCGGCGGCGGGCTCCGAGCCGAACCTCCCCGGCGGCCCGGCCGTCCCCGAGCTCGGCCACGCGGTCGCCGCGGGCTCGGAGGCGAAGCGCCCGGGCGGCGCGGCCCCGCCCGCCGGGGCGGCGGCGGCGGGCTCGTCGGGGCCGAGGGAGGCGCCCGGCGGGCTGGCCGCGGGGGCGGCGCTGCCGGCCAGCAGCCAACTGGGCGGGGGGCACGAGTCCCAGGCCCCCTCGCGCCATATGAGAAAAAATCGCGACGGGAGGTCTTTCGCTATTCTCGGCCCAGCTGGGGGCCCTCACCGGGCCTCGGGACCGTCGAAGAGGAGCTCGGGATGACAAGCAGGGCCCGGGGAGAGGGTCCGGACCTCAGGGGGTCGCGCCATGAAAACATCATGACGTCGGGGGTCTGGGTGGGCGAGGGCACGAGTTCCGGGTCTCCGATGGGACGCACAGAGACATACGAGTGCCGCATGTCTTCCCTGGAGGCGCGCGTCCGACCCGAACATGCAGTAATGCAGTAGACCCATATCCCTTCCCGAGCGGTGTGGCCAGAAACCGCCCTCCACGACGTATATAGTATATACTAAAAGACTTCTCGGTGCGGGCGTCACCCCTGGCGGGGCGACACACACACACACACACAATATTAGTATGTTGGGGTGACGCCGATCCGACGATCCCTGAGATGCAGGCGCTGCAGTTTGTTCACACCTGGCGATCTTGGCCGGTTTTGGGCCCCAGGGCCCTCACGAAGATCGATCTGGCGCGAAGGATGCCGCCGAAAGATGGGGTCTAGGGCCTAGGGCTCTGGTCGCCATTTTTTCGCAACGTCGGATCTCGGGGTAGATGGGGTCGAAGGATCGCGCCGCATCGCCGATGCATTGCCACTGCATCGCGAATGCATCATCGATGCGTCGGCAACGTCAGCAATGCATCGGCACCGTGGGCGCGGAGACAATCGGGCTCCACATCGAGCCGCATCGGCGATGCACCGGCGATACATCGCCGACGCGGCGCGATCCTCCGACCCCATCTACTCGGACCCCATCTGTGAGGCCTAGAAACAAGCTCCAGATCTCCGAGGATATGATTCTCCCGACCGGCGGCTTCCCTCGGTTTCAGCACCTGGGGCCCGTGGCCCGGTTTCGAAGCCCGGGGCCACCGGAACGTGGGCCTGGGACGAGAAACTGCACCCCCCGCCCAGGGAAGAGTCCGAGCCTCTGGAGCCGCGCTTCCCAGACCCCCGACGTCAAGATAGTTCCCAACCATCCTGTGGTGTCGGGTCCTCGTTTTGAAGAGACAGTGCCCCGCGTTGTCCTCCTTCCTTCCCTCCTTCCTCCCCCCCCTCCCCTTCCTCCTCCGATCCCTGCCTCTGCCCTCCGAACCAGTCAACCATTTTAGCACACCTCTCACGCGCTTTGCGGCCCCATAGCAAGCCCCACCGAAGGCCCAAATGCCAGCGTTCGCATGCGCCCACCGCACCCAGTTTGGCTCACCCCTCACACGTTTCGTGGCCTCACAGGGAGCCCCACCAAAGGCCCAAATGCCAGCGTTCGCATGCGCCCACTAAACCCATTTTGGCACACCCCTCACACGTTTCGTGGCCTCACAGGGAGCCCCACCGAAGGCCCAAATGCCAGCGTTCGCATGCGCCCACAAAACCCATTTTGGCACACCCCTCACACGTTTCGTGGCCTCACAGGGGGCCCCACCGAAGGCCCAGATGCCAGCGTTCGCATGCGCCCACCGCACCCATTTTGGCACACCCCTCACACGTTTCGTGGCTATATTGCAAGCCCCACCGAAGGCCCACATGCTAGCGATTGCATGCGCCCACCGCACCCATGTTGGCACACCCCTCACACGTTTCCTGACCCCACAGCAAAAGCCAAAATGCCAACGTTCGCATGCGCCCACCACACCCAGTTTGGCACACCCCTCACACGTTTCGTGGCCTCACAGGGAGCCCCACCGAAGGCCCACATGCCAGCGTTCGCATGCGCCCACCGCACGCGCCTACCCCACCAAGTTTGGCACGCCCCTCACACGTTTCGAGGCCTCACAGGGAGCCCCACCGAAGGCCCAAATGCCAGCGTTCGCATGCGCCCACCGCACCTATTTTGGCACACCCTTCACACGTTTCGTGGCCCTATAGCGAGCCCCACCGAAGGCCAAAATGCCAGCGTTCGCATGCGCCACCGGAGGCCCACAGCACCCATTTTGGCACACCCCGTCACACGGTTGATAGCTCCAGGGGGAGCTCCACCGAATGCGGTGCATAAAACGACGGTGCCCACAACTGCAGGTGGCTGTTCTCTTCGACAGGCTCATGTCACGACGCGACCCTTAGAGGTCCGAACCCGTCCATGGGACCGGTTTCTCATCCCGAAATCGCGCTCGACAATCCCGAGGCCCGGCAAGGGCCTCCAGAGGCCGAAAATAGCGGACACAAAAAAACCGTCGTGATTTTTTGTCGCGGCTCGAGAGGGGTCTGGGTTTGAGCCCTCCTGAGGGCCACACGGTGCGAAATGACCACGACGCGCCGGGCTCTGGGTGGGCGGCGGGAGGGGGCCTGCTGCCCACCCCAAGGGAGAAGCATGATCAAAAGGGGGGGGGACGAGGAGGAGAGGACGAGGCCAGGGGCCTCTCCAGACCCACTCGTCCCTCCCCTCCCATCCCTCCCATCTACCCCCCCCCTCCCCTCCCCTCCCTCATCCCCTCCCCTCCCTCCTCCACACTTACTCAATATGAATACTACTCCCCCTCTTCCCCTGATAACGGAATGGGAGTAGCCGACCCCCCCCGCGTACTGTTTTTTACACACAGGTTTCCCCGGAGTTGGGTTTTCGCCTGCATTTGTTTCCAAAATGCTGCTCTCGCTGAGGCGCCGGCCTTATTTTCGGGCCCCGCTCGTTCCGAATCGTGCTCCCGCTGCAGCGTGGGTCTCATTTTCGGATCGGTGTTTTGCCTCCGTCGTTCAGGATGGCGTTCTCGCCCCAGCGCGGGCCTCTTTCTCGCGCGCCCATCCGCCCGCCACCACCGCACCGCGCCCCGCCCCGCCCACCGCCACTTCCACCCACCAACGCACGCACGCACGCACGCACGCGCACCGCCACCACCACCCCACTACCCCACCCACCACCACCACGCTACACCGCGTCACACCACATCACACGCGCGCGCACACAGACACGCACGCACGCACGCACGCACGCACGCACGCACGCACGCACGCACGCACGCACGCACGCACGCACGCACGCACACACACACACACACGCACACACACACACACCACACACACACACACACACACACACACACACACACACACACACACACACACACACACACACACACACACACACACACACACACCACCGCCACCACCACCACCGCCATCACGCACGCACGCACCTGGCCCACCACCAAACCACCAAGACGCCACACCACGTCACACCACAGCACACGCGCACACACGCACACACACACCACCACCACCACCACCACCACCACCACCACCACCACCACCACAACCACAACCACCACACACGCACGCACGCACGCACGCGCACCACCACCCACTACGCACGCGCGCGCGGAGCCACAGGTCCGCTACGACACGCGTCCGCGGATAGAGAAAATCAGCGCCATGGTAAGGGATGGGAGGGAGGGGTAGGACGTCAGATATGACGCGAGCGCACATAGCTTGTCCTCCCCCTCCTCCCCCACCTCCCCCCCTCCCCCCCCCTCCCCCCCCCCTCCCTCCTCCCTCCTCCCTCCCTCCCCACGCGTCCCTCCCCTCCCTCCCTCACTCCTCCCTTCCACTGGAGGACCCAAGTCCTGGACCCCAGGCGGGCTTGCTCTGGGGCCGGCTTTTCGTCATCAGCCGTGTTCTTCGACAGCTCTGGGGCCTGGGGGGGGCCTGTGAGGACGACAGCGGCGAAGACCAGCCAGGACCCAGGACCCCACAGTCAACACGTATAAGAAGGACGCACGATAAGGATGCAAGGGCCTTGGTGGGCCATGTCGACACTTTGCACTTTGCAAAAGGGGCGCGGCCAGCGAAAGCGGCCATAGATGAGCCGAAGGGGAACGATGCAAGGGTAACCTTGGAAAGTCGCTCACCCTCACAGCAGGGGCCCGACCACAAGAAACCTTCCACGAGAAACCCAACCCTGAGACCCCAGGACGTCCACTGATGTTTGGCATGGGAGCGTCACGCCCCCCATGGCAAGACCATCGAAGCCCAAGAAACCCAGGGCACCCTGGAGGCAAGCAGGGCATTTCCTGGCACGGGCCTCCACCGTACCATGCGGGTCGACCGTACGTCTTTGGCGGCCTCCCCTCCCCACCATCCCCTCCCCCCCCCCTCCATCCCCACCCCCCCCCCGTCTACCCGTCGCGACCCGTGCCCGCTGCCATCCTGTCGGCCTAGCTCTCGGGCCATCGCGTGTGGCCCGCGGAAAACCCCCCGGGGGGCACGGGCGCCGCCGTCCTGGAGCTCTCGTCGAGCGGCAGCTGCCCAAGGGGCCCCGACCTCCCCCCCGAGGGCCACGAAACCGACAAAAACAGCAGGACAGAGTGCTCGGAACACCCCGGAGGCTCCAGGGGGGAAGACCATATTGATTCCCCCGACGGCCTGTCCATGATTTTTTCGCGTCTGTCGCCTGCTCCGCTGCCCGAGGCCGGGACGCTGCAGATCGTCCGACGACCGACGATGTGCTCTTCGTCGACCCGCGGCCCCCCGAGGGCTCGACCCCTCCCCAGGCGCATAGAGCTCCTCGTCCTGGATCGGCGCGTCATCGTCCGTCCCCCGGGGCCCGAGCGCGGCCCCGCGGGGCCAAGGTCCAGGAAACAAGACGCCAGGAGCCCCCGAGATCCGACGCTGCAGAACAGCAGCTGCCACAGAAGAGCAGCGAAAAAGCACGGCAACGGACGTAGCGAACAAAATCATGATAGCAACATACACGTACCGTCCCCAGGTATCTCAATAAGCGTGGGGAGGGGGGGGATCGCGTGGGGAGGTGGGAAACCGCTGTCCTTCGGGGGGCGTGGGGAGGTTGGGGAGCGAGAGGGGGTGGGTTTGGGGCGCGTGGGGGGGCGGGCAAGGGGCGTCGGACAGGTTGGCACGGGTAGGGGTGTTTCTTGAAGGATGTAGAATACTCAGGCCCCCGACGTCATGATTTTTTTATGACGCGCCCCCCAGAGGTCCGAACCCGTTCGCCGGGACCAGTTTTCATCCCGAGTCGTTTTTTGACGGTCCCGAGTGCTGGTAAGGGACCCCAGGGGTGGAAAATGTAGAAAAACCTCCCGTCGTGATGTTTTCACGACGCGAGAGGGTCCGGGTAGCAAGCAAGGAACAAGACGCCACGAGACCCTGCAGGACCAGAGCTCCGGACCCCGCCCTTCCGCGCGTCGGCCTTCGGGCTGGATCGATATCTGTGAAGGTCCCGTGGCCCGACACCCAGACCACCGACGTCATTCGGGCCGGGCGAAAGGGGGGGATAGCAAAGGGGGGTTTTGAGAATCAGCTCACGTAGCTGATTTTCCCGGCGCCTCCTGGCGCCGGGACGGGCCCATGTATCGAGGAATGGGCCCGGCGGCGGGGCCGAAACCAGCTGCATGCAGCAGATTTCGTACCTCCCTCCCCCTTCCCTATCCCCTCCATTCGTTCGGCCCGAGTTATGATTCTTGTCTTGGCGCGACCCCCATGGGGAGGTCTCGACCCATTCCCCAGGACCGGTTTCTCGCCCCCAGAGATCCGACGCATTGAAAAAATCAGGACGGAGGTTCTTCGCTGCTTTCGGCCTCTGGGGGCCCTTGCCAGGCCCCGGGACCGTCAAAAGACGACTCGGGAAGAAGAGCCGGTCCTGGGGAATCGACGTCGCGACTTCTGGGGACCCCGCACTGAAAAAATCACGACGTCGGATCTCTGGGTCCGGAGTCGTTTTTGACGGTCCCGAGGGCCGGTAAGGGCCCCCAGAGGCCGAAAGTAGGAAAAACCTCCCGTCGTGATTTTCCATGACTCGAGGGGGTCTGGGCATGGAGCGAGAGCGCCCCGGGGGGGGAGGACGGTAACGCCAGGATCTCAGGGTCGTGCAAAGCCGCACCCGCTGGAGAGAACTGGGTGCCCCCCTCGCGAGAAGGCGACGACAGGGGCGAGTAGTAGCCCAGGGGAGGAGCCATGCCCTGACAGGAGGGCTAAAAACCAGGTAGGGGTTTTGGGCAGTCCAGGTAGGTCTATAGGCCTGGAGGGCTATGTGTTAGCACGTCAGGGTGCATGTATCCAGGGGCGCAGATGGTCCAGCTCCAACCACCCCAGCCCCAGATCCGCCTTCGCCGGCCCTGGCCCCGGCTCCTGTACCGAACCCGACCCCGGCGCCGGCCAGGAGCCCAGCCTTGGCCCCGGACACGCCTCCGGCAGAGGCCCCTGCCCGAGATCCAGATCCAAGATCGCAGCCTCGCGCGAACA
>CAUYUJ010015982.1:780254-798901 GCA_963575745.1 Prorocentrum cordatum
CGACGACGACGACGACGACGACGACGACGACGACGACGACGACGGACGACGGGCAATCCCAGGAGTTCCAGCCGAACGAACTTACCCCCATGACAGCGTCGCCGAAACCCCCGATCGTGCAGTCGAGGCCGTCGGGCAATCGGCAACCACGTACGAAAACGGAGAAAAACCTCAGGACCCGTTGCCCTCAGGACCCGCTTCCCCCACAGCGAGCGGCGCAGGGAGGGCCGACACCGGCCGCGTGCCGCGGGCACGGGCTGAACGGGGCAAGCACACATTGGCACAGCACGCGTCCGCAGCGAGCACCGATGCCGAGACACACGACATCTTAATGAGTTCAATACGCGGCCCCAGAAGTTCCGACCCTTTCCCTGGGGTCGGTGTTCCTTCTCGGGCTCTTTTGCTGACGGCCCCGGGGCCTGGCGAGTGCCCCCAGAAGCCAAAAACTGCGAAAGCACACCGCCTTGATGCTGCTTGCATCACGTCGGAGGTCTTAGACACACACTGGGCCAACACGCGTTGTGACGATCATCGAGATGCAGGTGAGCGACGAAAAGAAAAGGGCCCTATCCAAGATGGCATAGCAAGATTACGCGGTGGCTCACGCGGGCCGCCAGCGCGGCACGCTGCAAGTGGAAACGAGGGCGCCAATGCGCCATCTGACGCAGGCAGCTTACAGTGGAAACCTACAGCAAGGACGGGCGGCAAGGACGCAAGGGCCTTTGTCGCCGAATTGGGCACTTTCTGGGCTGCGGGCTGCCAACACCCTGAAGAGCTGGCCAATGAAAGAAAGCCGCGAAGGACGGGCCGCAAAGGCGGGGACGCAACGGTACCCTAAGGACACCCGTGGGTCCTTAGTAAAGAAGCACGGGTGTCTTAGGGTAACGGTCGGCTGCGCAGACGTTCGCACGCACGCGGCGCAGGAGAGCGCTGTCGGCTGCGCGGACGTTCGCGGGTGGAGTCAAAACTCATAGTAAGGACGGTCCTTACTATGAGTTTTGACCGTACGCGCGAACGTCCGCGCAGCCGACCGCGCTCTCTTGCGCCGGTCGGGTGCCTCCCTGCGGCCGGCGAGAGGACCGCGCGAGCGGCAGCCGCACGGGCAGACGAGAGGAGCGGGCCGGCACCCTCCAAACGCAGCGCGTCGACAAAGCCCAGCTGGCCGACGCAACTTGGATTCCAAAGGGGTTCCTGAGGCAAACGTTGCAGCACAGATTCAGCCAATCTGTGCATGCGCGGTCTGGCGAAAACGGGCGGCATCAACACGACGCGACACGGGATTGGCCCCGAGAGCAGTGCAGGGATGGGCTGCTGCCGCCGCGAGAGGTACGGGGGCGGGCATCTGGATCACTGGGCTCCACGGGGAGCCTCGGAAGGGCAGGGACCGTGGGGAGCAAGCCGGACACAGAGAAATGATGCATGACGCAAACATACAAACTCAGAGGGCCGCGCGGATTCCTCCGATCGGCGCTGGACCCCCCTTCCCTGGCGCGCGGAGCGCGCCAGTGGCGGCGCCGGAGGCGCCGCCAGTGGGGTCCAGCGCGGATCCGAGAAATCCGCGCGGACCTCCGCGGTTGTATGTTTCGTCATCCTTCGTCCCCCTAAGACAGAGCGGGGAGGGGGCAGCGGACGAGATGGGCGAGGGGAAGGGGGAGCGGGGGCAGCAAGTCGCCTCCGCCATCCGCGCCTCAGGAGGGGCGGCGCCGCGCCCCGAAGAGGCCGGCGAGGAGCGAGGGAGGCGCGCGCGAGCGCGCGCGCGGGGGGAAGGCGCCCCGGGCCCCCCCCCTTGGCGTCGAGGCCGCCTCGAGCCGTGTCGCCTCCGCGCCCGCCAGGTGGGGGAGGGCGGAGGCTCGGGGTGGCTACCCAGACCCCCCTCGCGTTGTGGAAGACTCGCGGCGGGAGGTTCTTCTACATTTTCTCGCCCTCTGGGGGCCCCCACCGCGTCAAAACACGACTCAGGATGAAAAGGCGGTCCCCGGGGAAGGGGTCCGGACCGTCTTGGGGGTCGCGTCATGGAAAAATCGTAATGTCGGGGGTCTGGAGTAGGGGGCGTCCCTGCCCCAAAGGTGTCCCCAGCTCTTCGTGCCGTGCCGGACC
The DNA here is from genome assembly GCA_963575745.1 of Prorocentrum cordatum. Lineage (NCBI taxonomy): Eukaryota > Dinophyceae > Prorocentrales > Prorocentraceae > Prorocentrum > Prorocentrum cordatum. The sequence continues at coordinate 782,352 of CAUYUJ010015982.1, forward strand.
CCCCATGTGGCCCTGTGGGCCTCGTGAGGGGCGCTCTGGAGGCCATTTGGGGGCCTCCCTGGGGGGGGAGCACCTACTGGGGCCAGAGACGCATCTCGGAGGTGAGGGGGGACGATCGGGGGCAACCAGCTCAGGAGGGGAAACACCGACATGGAATCGACGATACATCGCCGATCCCAGACCCCCGACGTCATGATTTCTCATGACCCGACCGCCAGCCATCCGGACCCATTCCCCGAGATCGGCTCTTCATCCTGCGTCGTTTTTTGACGGCCCCGAGGCCCGGCAAGGGCCCTCAAAGGCCGAGAACAGCAACAACCTCCCGTCGTGATTTTTTCACAACGCGAGGGGGTCTGGGATGGGCCCAGGATAGCGAAACCGCACGTTCCTGGGCGGCGTGGGGGTGTCGGGCCCCCTATCAGCGACCACGGAGCGATTTCGGGAGGGGTCGGCGCATCCCTCTACCTGAGAGGGTCCCCATTCTAACGATGCCCCTGATGGAGGGAAGGAATGGCGGAGAAGGAGACGGGAGGGAGACAACGCAGACGATCCCCCAACCCCCTCGGGCCATGAAAACATCACGACGGGAGATGTTTTTCGCTATTTTCGGCCTCTGGGAGCCCTCACTGGGCCTCGGGGCCGTCAAAAAAACGACCCAGGATGAAAAGCCGGTCCCCGGGGAAGGGGTCCGGACCTTCTTGGGGGTCGCGCAATGGAAAATAATGACGTCGGGGGTCTGGGTAAGGGGTGTTCTTGGCCCAAAGGTGTCCCCAGCTCTTCGTGTCGCTGTGGCCCTGTGGGCCTCGTGAGGGGCGCTCTGGAGGCCATTTGGGGGCCTCCCTGGGGCTCCTGGGGGTCTGGACCTCTGGGGGTCGCGTCATAAAAAAAAATCATGGCGTCGGGGGTCTGGGACCGACGGTGGTCAAGTGCAGACCGGGGCGGATCTGGTCAGCGTGCGTGCTCCGGACTTCACAATGCAAGGGTGGTGGTCTGATTTGTGGGGGTCTGATTTGAGCTGTCTTGGAAGACTCCAGTGCGGTCTGGGTAGAGGACCGCCCTTTCATTGTTGGGGGGGATCTCAAGCTGCTCGTCTGGAAGGGTTGTGACCCCCTCCCCCTGTTGTGACGAAAGTTGGTGTCGTCTACGCGGGCCCTGCGCAGGATGCGACATGGCAGCCCTGGGCACCCCTCAGGCGGAGGCCTGGCAAGCGGTAGCGCTCAGTCGAATACGCGCGCTTGTGCCATCGCTCCATGTCCCTGCGAACACGCGGCTTCGTTGATTCATGAGTGCCCGAAGGCTCGGAGCTTGTGAGAAGCGTTCGAGGAGTAGGGAGGGATAGGAGGGGATGAAGAGGCGATGAGCACAAGCATGAGCGGCACCTCGTCCTTTCCTCGTTCCTCCTGCTCCTGCTACTGCTGACGCACCACTGGCGGACCTGCACACTCCCCTAACTCTGCCAAAGTGTTCGAATCTGCCTTGTTCTCCGCTTCCTCGCACTCTCCCTCCTCCTCCTGTTCCTTATCCTCCTCCTCCTCCTCATCATATTCCTTCTCCTCCTTCTTCATCATCCTCTGAGACCCCCCTCCTTCCTCGTTCTCCTCCTCCTCCTCCTCCTTCTCCTGCTCACTCTCCTCCTCCTCCTCATCATCATCCTCCTCCTCATTCTCCTCCTCCTCCTCCTCTTCCTCCCCCCTCCTAACAATGATAAGCCTCCTGATCACCACGGCCATCATCATCATCATCATCATCATCATCATCATCATCATCATCAGCATCATCATCATCATCATCATCATCATCATCATCATCATCATCATCATCATCATCATCATCAGTATCATCATCATCATCATCGCCATCGCCATCAGCATCATCAGCATCATCATCATCATCAACACCGTCGTCATCAGCATCATCATAATCAGCATCATCACCGTTATCACCGTCATCATCATCAGCAGCAGCATCATCATCATAATCGGCATCATCATGTTCAAAATAAACAGCAACATCATCATCGTCATCAGCATCCTCATCCGCATCATCATCATCATCATCATCATCATCATCATCATCACAAACATCCTCAGGCTCATCCACATCATCAGCATCACCATCTTCACCATTATTATAATGAGAATCCTCATCACCAGCATCATCGTCATCGTCGTCGGCATCATCAACAGCGTAATCATCACCATTATCATCATCACCAGCATCACCATCATCCTCAGCAGCATCATCACCATCAGCATTATCTTCAATTCCTCACCATCATCCTCATCATCATCATCAGCACCGTCGCCGTCAGCACCATAATCAGCATCAACATCATCATCAGCAGCAGCAACAGAATCATCAGCATTATCATCACCATCATCATCGTCATCTTAATCCTGATCCTGATCATCATCCTGATCGTCATCCTCATGTTCGTCCTCGTCATCATCATCACCATAATCAGCATCATCAGCATCATCGTCACCATCGTCGTTATCATCATAATCATCGTCATCATCCGCATCATCATCATCATCATCATCATCATCATCATCAACAACAACATCATCACCGTCACCGTTACCGTCAGCATCATAATCATCATAATCATAATCATCATAATCATCATCATCATCATCATCATCATCATCATCATCGTCATCATCATCATCGTCGTCGTCGTCGTCGTTAGCACCATCAGCAGCATCATCGTCTTCATCATTATCACCATCATCGTCATCATCATCAGCATCATCATCAACAGTACAACTACCATCAGATGCATCATCAGCAGCACCAGCATCATGATCATCATCGTCATCGGCATCACCATCATCGACTGCATCATCATCTTCCTCAGCATCACCCTCCTCAACATCAGCATCAGCATTTGCATCATCATGATCATCAACACCATCGTCATCATCATCATCATCATCATCATCATCATCAGCAGCATCATCATCATCGCCATCGCCATCAGCATTATCCTCGTCATCAGCATCACCATCATCAGCAGCATCATCCTCGTCATCATCACCACCATCATCATCGTCATCATCATCATAATCGTCGTCGTCGTCCTCGTTGTCGTCGTCGGCAGCAGCAGCCACCATCATCACCCCTCCCTGCGGGTGCCAGCGGCCTGCCTGTGCAAGAGCGACGCGCATGCGCCAGCCGCCGGACATGTCCTTGGACGCGGTCTGCCTCCCTCCTCCCTCCTCCTCCCCCTCCACCTCCTCCTTCTCCTCCCCCTCCTCCTCCTGCTCCTGCTCCTCCTCCCCCTGCTCCTCCTCCCCCTGCTCCTCCGTCTCCTCCACTTCCACGTCCTCCTCCTCCTCCTCATCTCCACCATCACCACCACCACCCCCACAACCACCATTATCATCATTATCATCATCATCATCATCATCATCATCATCATCATCATCATCATCATCATCATCATCATCATCATCATCATCAGTATCATCAACATCATCAGAATCAGCATTATCAGCATCATCAGCATCATCGTCACCAGCATCAGCATCAGCATCAGCATCATCATCAGCATCATCATGATTATCATGAGCATCATCACCATCACAACCAGCAGCGCCACTATCATCATCAACAGCAATATGAACAGCATCGTCTTCATCATACTCAGGATCAGCATCCTCATCGCAATCATCATCAGCATCATCAGCAGCATCCGCAGCATCATAATATCATCATCAAAATCAGCATCATCACCATCATCAGCGCCATCTTCGTCAGCATCATCATCATCACCACCATCACCATCATCAGCATCATCAGCATCGTCATCATCCTCATCATCACCACCACCACCATCATCATCATCATCGTCATAAGCATCACCATCATCGTCATTATCATCATCAGCATCAGCATCAGCATCATCATCATCGGCATCGTCACCATCAATGATTATTATCATGATCATCGTCATCGTGATGATCATGGTCATGACCATCATCATCGTCACCAACAACAGCATCATCATCAGCACCAGCATCATGATCATCGTAGGCACTATCATCACCTTAATCGCCACATCATCCGTATCATGAGCGCCATGCTCAACCATCGCCATCGTCGTAATTCGCCGGCCCAACGGGCCAGAGGCGTGCTAAGATCTCCGGTAACAAGTTAACAATATAACAAGTTCGCGCGCGCGAAGCGGCCCCTGCAGGCTCCGATGCGACAAGTACCGGGCCAAAGTCCCGGCAAGTGCCCGTCAGAGATGCCGGAGGCCCCCCAGACGGCCCAAGAGGCGCCCAAGACGGCCTCAAGAGAGCGCCCAGACGGTCCAAGGGTCCTTGGAGTCCTCGAAAGATCGGCCGACGATGCCACAAGATCGCTCCAAGACACCCATCATGGCCTTTAGACGCCCCCAAAGACCTCCAAAAGCACTCCCAAGAGGACCCCAAGAGGCAAAAATGATTGATCTTCCTTAGGTTTTGGACACATGTTCGGGTTTCTCCTTTTTCGGCTTCCCGACGCTCCAAGATGGCCTAAGAGGCTCCCAAGATCGACCGAAGAGGGTCCAAGAGGACCCCAAGACAGCCCCAAGGCGGCCCAAGATGGCCCCAAGACAGCCCAAGAGGCGCCCAAGACGGCCCAAGAGAGCCCCAAAACGGCCCCAAGAGGGGCCCAAGAAGGTGACCAGGAACCGAAAAGTCCAGCCTTCAGTCCAAAGAGGCCCCCAGGAGGCCCCAAGAGGCCCCCAAGAGGCCCCAAGGGGCCCCCAAGAGGCACCCCGAGAAGCCCCAAGAGGCCCCCAACAGGCCCCAAGAGGCCCAAACACGGCTCCCAAGAGGCCTCAAAACTGCCTCCCAAAAGGCCCCTGAGAGGCCAACCACGAGAGCCCAACCAACATCCGTGAGGCCTCTGACCCGCCACCCACCGCCTCCGAAAAATGGCAGCCGCCCAACTGCACCGCATTGACAACAATACCCCGACAAACGACAGCGGCGAGTCAATATGGGCCGGCGGAATGAGCGAAGCGATTAGATATATAATCATGCTGGCACCGATGGCACCAAAGCAAAATCGCCATGCTCGGATGAGTTGACGTCGTCGTCAACATCGCTATCGCCATCGCAAGCATCAGCATCGTCAGCATCGTGGTACTGGTGATGATGCTGGCGAGGAATATGGTGACGGTGATGGTGAATATGAACGATGGTGCATAGCCATCATCATCAGCATCCTTATTAGCATCAACGTCACTATCATTATCGTCGCCACATTCCCGAGGTAGAGGCAGGGAAAGCGAGAGGGAGAGAACGGGGGCGAGGGGGGAGGGCCAAAGATGACTCTTGGGGTTCCCAGGTCCCCGGCTGAACGTGGCCGAAAAAAGTGGCGTCGGTCGAGCCGTCGTGTGGTGTGACCCTTGGGCTGCCCATCTTCTCCAGTACGACCCAGGGCAGAAGAACACCCTTCAAGAACACGAGACCCTCCGCCGGCCAAAGTGAAGGGCATTCGAGGGCACCCTCCCCCAGGATGTACAAGAACATCCAACAAACACCCAGAACAATAGGGCACCCGTCCCGAACCGACCTCGATCTCACACGTCGGGACGACCGCGCAGGGAGGAGGGGAGGAGGAGGGAGGAGGGCGGAGGGAGGAGGGAGGAGGGGAGAGGAGGGAGGAGGGAGGAGAGGGGAGGGGGGAGAGGGGAGGGGAGAGGAGGGAGGTGCAGCATCGTCGATACATGTTCGGATTGCCCTGTTCCTATTCATCCTCCTCCGCCTCCTCCTCCTCATCATCCCGTCATCATCATTATCATCATCATCACCATCATCACAGCCGTCATCATCATCGTCATCATCATCATCCGCAGCAGCATCATCGTCATCAGCAGCATCATCAGCATCATCACCAACACCAACATCATACTCTAATCGTCAAATCGAATTATCAGCATCATCAACAACAGTACGATCATCATCCTCACAATCATCATCAGCAGCATCATCATTATCATATCATCATGGTCATCATCATGATCGACATCGTCATCACCAGCATCAGCATCAGCATCGTCAGCGTCGACATCGGCATCATCGTCAGCATCAACACAACCAGCATCATCAGCAGCAGCATCATCAGCATGATCAGGATCAGTATCATCACATCAACAACATCATCATCATTACAATAAGCATCATCGCCATCAGCATTACCTCCATACTCACCATCAATCACAGTCATCACCATCATGATCAACATCATCAACATCCACATCCGTATCATCATCATCGCCTTCATCAGCATCAACATCCTCGTCAGCAGCAGCAGCATCATCAGCATCAGCACAATCATCATCATAAACTCAGCATCATCATCCGCATCATCAGCATCATCATCGTCATCCCTGTCCTCCCTCCTCTCCTCCCGCCCTCCCCCATCCCCCTCCACATCCCTCATCCCATTCACCTCCCCCTGCCCTCACCCATTCCTCTCCCCCTGCCCTCCCCCTTCATCTCCCTCCTCATCCCTCATCTCCTTCTGCCCTCCTCCATCCCCCCCCACCTCACTCACCCCATTCCTCTCCCCTCCCAGTCCCCGACCCCACCCCTCCTCTCCTCACTCCCCTCCTCCCCACGGCTCCTTGGTGGCCTTGTGCATCATGGTCTCCCCGAAGCCGAGGCCGTGAAGAAGGGCCCCAGCCTCGGGCACGAAGGATGCCTGCCCCCCTTGTTCGCCAGCGGAGACCGGGGGGTCAGGCCAAGGGGGTTGGGGGGGGGGGGCACGGCGACGGCGAAGGAGGAGGAGGAGGCTTCTCCTCCCCCTCCCCCTCCCCTTCCCCCTCCTCTTCCTCCTCCTCCTCTTCCTCCTCCTCCTCCTCCTCATCATCAACTTTCTCCTCATTCGTCTTCTTCCTTCCCAGCTTCCCACCTTTCCACTTCCCATAACCCTCCCGTTCCGTGCTTCTCACTCATCCCTCCTCACACGTGGGTCCTCCCACCCCTGGGCGGAAAGGGCGACAGCGGATAAGGAGGACGAGGGAGGAGGAGGAGACGGAGGAGGAGGAGGAGGAGAAGAGGGAAGGATGAGGGAGGGGGGAGGAGGAGAAGGTGGCGAGGAGGGAGGTGGGAGGGGGGGAAAGAATATGACAGGGATAGGAATGAGAATTGGGAGAGGAGGGAAGGACGAGGAGGATGGACGAGAAAGGAGGAAGAGGAGACGGAGGAGGAGACGGCTAACGATGAGGCGGTGGTAGGGAGGAGAAGAATAATGCTTCCTCCCTCCCGCTCCCCCTTCCCCCCTCCTTCTGGCCGTTCCCTTTTTTTCTCCACTTCCTCCATCTCACCTCCTGTGGCCCTGTTCCTTCTCCAAGCCCCTCCTCCAACCCCCTACTCCTCCTCTTCCTCCTCCTCCACATCCTCCTCTTCCTCCTCCTACCCCTGCGCATGTTCTTTCTTCCCCGCTCATCCTTCCCACTTTACCCCGTCTTCGACTCCTCCTTCTCCTCCTCCTCCTCCTCCTCCTCCCCCCCCTCCTCCTCCTCCTCCTCTCCTCCCCTCCTCTCCTTCCTCTTCCTTCTCCTTCTTCTCCTCCTCCTACTCCTCCTCCTCCTCGTCCTCCTCCTCCTCCTCCTCCTCCACCTCCTCCTCATCCGTCCCCCCCCCACATCAACATCAGCATCAGCAGCATTATCATCAGCATAAGCATCATCACCATCATCACCACCATCAGCACCATCATCACCAGCATCATCAACAACATCATCATTATCATCGTCATTATCCTTAGCATCATCGTCATGATCATACTCGTCTTCATCATCAGCAGCATCCTCGGCATCGTCATCATCAGCATCACCATCATCAGCCTCATCATCACCATCATCAACATCATCATCATCATCAGCATCACCATCGTCATAAACATCATCATCATGACCAGCATCCGCAGCATCAGCATCATCATCGTCTGCATCAGCAGCATAATCAGCATCCGCATCATAATCAGCATAAGCATCATCCTTCCCCCTATCACCATCAACAACAACCACGCCAGCATTACCCTCATCATCATCAGAGGCATCATCGTCAGCATTATCATCAACATCGTCATAATCAGCATCATCAGCATCATAAGCATCATCGTCATCACCAGCATCAGCATCGTCGTCGGCGTCGTTGTCGGCATCGGTATCGTCATCGGCATCGCCATGGTCATTTATCGCAGTCATCGTCATCATCGTCCCCATCAGCATCATCATACTCATTATCAGCATTCTCATCGCCATCGTGTTTATCATCATCAGCAGCATTAGATTCATCAGTAGCATCATCAGTATCAGCATCATCTTCCTGATCATCATCCTTCTCCCCCTCCCCACCATCACCAACAACAACCACACCATCATCATCAGCAGCAGCATCATCGTCATCAGCATCATCAGCATCATCATGATCAGTATCATCATCATCAGCAACCTTATCATCATCATTGTCGTCGTCGTCGGCGTCATCGTCGGCATCGGTATCGTCATCGTCATTGTCACCGTCATCATCGTCATCATCGTCCCCGTCAGCAATATCATCATATTCATCAACAGCATCATCATCATAACCAGCATCATCATCAGCAGCAACATCATCAACAGCGTCATCATCATCCACATCTGCATCAGCATAAGCAACATCACATCAGCATCCTCATTATCATCTCTGTAATCATGAGCAACAGCAGCAGGAGAAGCATCGCTAGCACCGTCATCAAAATCCACAGCATAATCAACAGCAGCATGAGTAAATTATCATCGTGATCACCTTCTGTGCGTACCATCATCATTATCATCAGCATCAGCATCAGCAGCATCCTCATCATCGTCCGCATCCCCATTTGTCATCAGCACCACCCTCAACCCTCATCAACGGAACCATAGTCATAATCATCATCAAGACTCTCATCGTCAGTTTTTACCCCCGCAAGATCACCATCATCCTCAGCAACATGACGACCACCATCACCATCACCGGCATCATCATCAACGGCATGATCATCATCATCATCATCATCATCATCATCATCATCATCATCATCATTATCATCATTCTCATCATCACCATTATCACCGGTCTTAACAGCACCGTCATCTTCATCAACTTCAGCAGCCTCAACTGTCATCGCCATCACCCAGCATCATTATGATAGGTACATGTGAACACGCCCCGTCATCAGCATCACCCATCATCCACATCACGATCGTCATCAGCATCGTGATCGGCACCATCTTCATCATACACATTTGAATAAGCATGATCACCACCATCGCCATCATCACCATCATCATCACTAACATAGCAACCGCTAGCACCATCGGAATCACCAGCAGCATCCTACTCATCATCACCATCCTCATCCTAACCATCGCCGTTCATCAACATCATCACCATCAACATCAGCAGCATTACCTGCAACAGCAGCGACATCAACATCCTATGCAACCATGCACAGCAGCATCATCATCCTCAGCACCCTCATCTTCCTCATCATTGCCATGAACATCATGAACGTCATCATGACCTGTCTCAGAAACACCATCCTCCGTCCTCACCACCACCCTCACCCATAATCATCATCAGCACTATTATCACCCAACGACATCACCACCACCATCACAGTCATCACCACCATCTCCATCATCACCATCATCATCACCAGATAAATCATCATGACCATCACAAACAGCATCCTCCTCCGTATAACCCTTTCCCACTATCGTCATCAACATCAGCAGCATTATCATAATTGCGGGTATCGGCATCAACATCATCAACATCATCCTCATCATTGTCCTCATCCTCCTCGGCATCCTCATCATCATCATGATAATCGTCGCCACCGTCATCACATTCCAGCTCCCATAAATATCGTCAACAACACCACTAGAATCAACAACATCATCAGTATCCTTCTCCTCCTTCTCCTCCTCCCCTTACCCTCAGCATCGCCGTAACGTCATCATCATCATCATCATCCTCCTCCGCATCATCATCAGCATCAGCATTAGCAGCATTCAAACCACCATCGTTCAACATCATCGCCATCCTTATCGTCAGCAATGGAAAACACAATCAGCATCACCCTCACCACTTTTCATCACATCATCCTCAGCAGCAGCAGCAGCACCACCATCAGCATCATCAGCATCATCATCATCAGCATCAGCACCAGCATCATATGTTCATCATCATTAGCATCATCATCATCATCATCATCATCATCATCATCAGCATCATCATCATCATCATCATCATCATCATCATCATCACCATCTGAAACATCATCTTGCTACATCCTCCTCCTCATCCTCATTCTCAACCTCATCAACATCATCATCGTCCTCAGCCGCAGCAGCAACATCATCATCAGCAGCATCAGCATCGTCAGCATCATCCCAAACATCCTCGTCCTCGTCATAATCATTATCCTTATCCTCTTCCTCCTCCTCAGCACCCTCCCCCTCAACATCATCAGAATCACCGTTATCAGCATCATCAGCATCATCATAATCATCATCATCATCATCAGCATCATCAGCATCATCAGTATCATTATCATCAACAGCGTGACCATCATCATCATCAGCATCATCAGAAATCATCATCACCAGAGTACACTCCGCTCGTTAAAAATAGAATCGGTGAAACTAGGTCTCGGCTAAACTAGATCGGAAGTTTCGGGACTGACCCGGGACTGACCCCGGACTGACTCCGGACCGACCCCGGACCGACCCCGGACTGACCCCGGACTGACCCCGGACTGACCCCGGACTGACCCCGGACTGACCCCGGACTGACCCCGGACTGACCCCGGACCGACCCCGGACTGATCCCGGACTGACCCCGGACATACAGTACGTTGTGTTTAGTATTCAGGTCCCGGCTCGGTAAAACTAGACTCGGTAAAAATAGATCTCGACTAAACTAGGTCGGTATCGGATATCTAGTTTAAACGAGTGGAGAGTAGTCATCGTCACCGTCATCATCATCATCTTCGCCGTCATCATCAGCATCATCATCACCACCATCAGCATCATCATCATCACCGCCGCCACCATCATCATCATCAAGGGCATCGCCATCATCACCAACCCTACCAAGATCATGATCATCATCATCATCATCATCCGTTCCACCATCATCATCATCATCATCATCATCATCATCATCGTTCATCATCATCATCATCATCATCATCATCATCATCATCATCATCATCATCATCATCATCATCATCATCATTTTCATCATCATCATCATCATCATCATCATCATCATCATCATCGGCATCATCATTATCAGCATCATCATCATCGACATCAGCATACTCACCATCATCATCATCATCAGCATCGTCATCACCGACATCATCATCAGCATCATCGTCAACATCATCACCACCACCACAATCATCATGATGATCATCAGCACCGTCATCAGCATCATCGTCACCATCATCCTCATCAGCATCATCACCGTCATCAGCAGCATCATCATCGTCGTCATCATCACCACCACCATCATGATGAGAATGATCATCATCATCATCATCATCATCATCATCATCATCACCATCAGCATCATCATCAGCAGCAGCATCATCATCACCATTATCGTCATCGTCATCATCATCATCATCATCATCATCATCATCATCATCATCATCATCATCATCATCATCATCGTCATCACCTTCATCAGGCAATCAGGCGGGCAGCATCGCAAGGTCACTCGCCCCCGTCGGCCGGCCAGCACGCCCGCCCGCCCGCTCAACCGGCTGCACCGCACCCTCCTCCCCAAAGGCCTCCCAATTGGCCTGGCAAAGGACCCAACCATATGCAACTGTGAGCACCGCAATCATGAGTATCATCTTCGGTGGAGCTCCCTACGGGGCCACTGGGGCCATCGGTGGAGCTCCGTATTGGGCCACGAAACGTGCGAGGGGTGTGCCGAGATGGGTGTGGCGGATGCATGTGGACGGTGCCTCTGGGGCCGTCGGTGGAGCTCCCTACGGGGCAACGGAACGTGTAAGGGGTGTGCCGAAATGGGTGTGGCGCATGCATGTGGACGGTGCCTCTGGGGCCTTCGGTGGAGCTCCCTATGGGGCCACGACACGTGTGAGGGGTATGCCGAAATGGGTGTGGCGGACGCATGTGGACGGTGCCTCTGGGGCTTTCGGTGGAGCTCCCTATGGGGCCACGAAACGTGCGAGCAGTGTGCTGAAAAAGGTGTGGCGGACGCATGTGGATGGTGCCACTGGGGCCATCGGTGGAGCTCCCTACGGGGCAACGAAACGTGTGAGGGGTGCGCCGAAATGGGTGTGGTGGACGCATGTGGACGGTGCCACTGGGGCCTTCGGTGGAGCTCCCTATGGGCCACGAAACGTGTGAGGAGGAGGAGGAGGAGAAGGAGGAGAAGGAGGAGAAGGAGGAGAAGGAGGAAGAGGGATAAGAGGAAGGAAGGAAGGAAGGAAGGAGAGGAACGCGGGGACCGTCTCTTCAAAACGAGGACCCGACACCACAGGATGGTTGGGAAAAAAGGTTCGCCCTGGCCAGCTCGTCACCTTCACCCTCACCCTCACCCTCACACCTCGGCCTCACCCTCACCTTCATCCTGGTCCTCCTCCTCCTCCTCCTCCTCCTCCTCCTCCTCCTCCTCCTCCTCCTCCTCCTCCTCCTCCTCATCCTCCCCGGTCGCCCGCAGGTGGGCAGCACCGCCGGGGGCCCCTCGCCACGGCAGGCCAACCAGCACGCCCGCCCGCCCGCTCGGCCGGCCGAGCCTCCCCCCTCCTCCCTGGAGGCCTCCCAAGAAAGGCACGCCACGGCCAGATTCCTCTGTGAGGCGGAGGAGGAGGAGGAGGAGGAGGGGAAGAGGAAGAGGAAGAGGAAGAGGACGAGGAGGAGGAGGAGGAGGAGGAGGACGAGGAGGAGGGTGGGCACTGCGAAGGACACGGGGTAGTTATCCACAACCGCCGTCTGGGGAATCGATCTTCGGGCGGCAGGCGGTGGGCGTGGATGCAGGTGGCCGCCAAGCTTGACCCTCCCAGGGCCCTCACGTCTGGCCCTCCATGGCCAGTTCCTCGAGCCGCCCCTGGCGCGGGAACCCCCACCTTCGGCACCATCGAGGCTCGAGGACCGAGGCTCGAGAACTGAGAGTCTGGGGTGCTTTCTCGCCCTTCTCGTCGCCACGGCTGGATTGCTCTCGAAAGTTTGGTCAGAACGCATCCCTGGGGAGGTCCACGGGTCGAGTTCCGATCCCAGGCGCAGACGTCCTCGCGTCGTGACAGACCACGGCGGAATGCGGTCGGCCGTATCGGCCGCTGGAGAGGGGGGGGCCCTTACCGGGCCCTGGGACGGCCAAGGAAACGACTCGTACAGCCAGAAAGACGATCAAGAAATGCATTTCCCAATCAGTGCTTGCACTGAAGGGGTCCTGGCGGATGCTGAAAGATTTGGCGAAAGTGGCCATCCGATTTCGGTAGGCGGCAAGGTTCCCGGGTTCCCGGATCCAGGCTCCCCGGTTCCCACTTGCTGGTTCCGCGCCGATCTCGGTGGGCGGCGAAATTCCCGGGTTTCTGGGTTCCTGGGTTCCTAGCCGATCTCCTGATCGATCGGTTTCACCATCGGTAAAATTACCCACCTCTCTATCGATCTCATAATCGATCCGACAATCGATCTCACTATCGACCTCGCACGAGCGATCTCACGATCGATCTCACTATCGACCTCACTAAATCGACTCACGATCGACCTTACTTTCGTCCTCACTACCGATTCCACTATCAATCTCACTATCGATCTCACAATCGACCTCACTATCCATATCACAAATCTTCAAGCCATCCACTGATTGTGTCTTTTCTCTGGTGTAATTACTTAGGAAAACTGGGCCATCTGACCCGAGTACTATTAAAAACAAACCTGGACCAAGTGTTCGCGTTAACGCGTGAACGCTGGAAGGGCGAAGAAGCTCAAGAAACTGTGCCAGCTGTTCGGCAAGTTGGCTCAGAAACGCTGGCCCAATTTTTCGGGCAGAGGCTTCTTAATCAGATGCTCGACTGTAGGATGACAAGCCGTTCCCCAGGAGGGAGCCCAGGCCTCCGGGGAGTAGACAGGGCAGAGCAGCAGGTCGGGACCGAAAGGCGCACCGCATCGCCGTTTGTGCATCGCCGCTGCGTCGCCGGACCAAGAATCGCGCCGCGCCGCCGGTGCATCGACGATGGGGCGCGAGCCTCATGCCCGATCCGCCGCGACCCCCACTTGGTAGGCCCGGGCTCCACCCCCCTCCCGCCACCGCTCATCCCAACCTCCTCATCCTCCTCCTCCTCCTCCTTCTCCTCCCTCCTCCTCGTCGCCCTCCTCCCCGGCTCAAGTAGCGGCGGTGCCGCTCCCCCACTGGTCCCCTCCGGATCCATCTTATCCTGCTTCTCGGCCAGCGCCTCGATGATCTCCGCGTTGGCCTCGGCGTCCTCCTGAAAATGGGAGTGGAAGGAGGAGGAGGAGGAGGCGGAGGACGAGAAGGAGGAGGAGGAGGAGGAGAAGAAGGATGATGATGATGATGAGGAGGAGGAGGAGGAGGAGGAGGAGGAGGACGAGGAGGAGGAGGAGGAGGAGGAGGACGGCGAGGAAAAGGAGGAGGAGGACGGCGAGGAAAAGGAGGAGGAGGAGGCGGAGGAGGAGGAGGAGGGGGAGGAGGCCCAGGCCCAAGAAACCCGCGCGGACCTCCGAAAGCTCCAGGCCCACGACTTGTTATTACTATTGTTACTAATCGTATGATGCTGTTATTATTCGGTGGCAGGCACCCCGAGGCTGGAGCACCGCCAGGAACCGGCGAGGACGCCCCAAAACCTCGACGCCGCCTGGACTCTCTTCTTTTCAGCTCGCCGCGGGCCCGGCCCCGCCGCGCGCGGCGGCGTCGGGCGGGCAGCGCGGGGCCGCGCGGCCCGGCTCCAGCGGCACCGAGGCACCGAGGGGGAGGGCGCCCTCTTCGCCGCGGCGCCGCGGGCGCGAGCGAGGGGGCCCTCCTTCAGCCTCCTCCTCCTCCTCCTCCTTCCTACCTCCCCTCCTCTCCTCCTTATCTCTCCTCCTCCATCTCCCTCATACTCCTCCTCCTCCTCCCGCTCAAGGGGGAGGGGGGCACACCGGCTCGGAGGGGGGGGGGGGAGCCTCGAGCTCGAAGCGGCGGTGCAGCGCCGACCGAGCTCGAAGCGGCGGGCCCCCGACGGCGCACCCCCGAGCGTCACGGGGCGGGGGCGGGCCGTCGGGCCCCCCATCGGCGGTCCATGGGCGCCGGGGGCTTCGATGCCTGTCCTCCCCCCCCCCCCGCTTGAGCCTATAGCCGACGTGAAGTGGAGAGGGCACGAGAGAGGACGCGCGAGAGCCCTCCAAGGGCCACACTGCCCCAGGGGTGCAGAAGGCATGGGCCGCGAGACGCAGGACACAGGGGGGCCCTCGAGGCAGGGTCGACCTGCCAATCGGCCTCGACTGCATCCCCCCCCCCTCCCGACGCGCTCCCGGAGCTGGGGGCCGGCGGCGGTCGCGCACCTCGCGGGCGAGGGGTGCGCGCGCCCCCTCCTCCCTACTGGAAGCGCCAGTCCGTCTTGGGCCAGGCGAACGTGGAGTCCACCTCTCTCCGGGGGGGGGAGGCGACGAGCGCGAGGGCAGGGGGACAAGATCGGGCAGAGACGCCGCGGGACCTCTGCGGCCCGATTCCCCCCACTTGGCCCCTGGTGGAGGGGGGCGCGGCCCTCAACGAAACGACAAGCGGCCTCTCGGCTCAACGGCCCAGGCCAATGTCCAGAAACCAGGCGATGACCGCATCACACCTGCTGAGAGGCGGCTCCTCAGAGCCGGCATCGCCGAAGAGGGGCAGGACAACAACGATCCACCACGACGACGATGACGATGACGACAACGACGACGACGACGACGACGACGACGACGACGACGACGACGACGTCGTCGACGACGACGTCGACGTCGACGACGGCGGCGGCGGCGGCGGCGGCGGGGAGGGCCCGACGGCGGCGGCGAGGAAGGATGTGTCCCCTCTAACCCATTTGCACACCCCTGCCGCCGGATGCAAAGTACGTGTTTCGATGTTGGCGAGGAGCCCGAGCTGAACAAGACCGTTAGCTCCCATACATTGTTGTGTAAGGGCGGGCTGAGTGGGATCAAAAGTGGCCTAACCCACAACGGCTGTGGTGGTGAAGTGGGGCCTCCCAGCGATGAGAGTGTTACCTCCAGGTTTTCGGTAGGCACGGAGGGCGGCGAGGAGCGGAGTCCACCTTGAGCCGGCAGTCCTTCTGCACCTCCGCGGCCCACGTCAGCGGCCAGAGCGAGAGCACCACCAGCCCCGCGCCGGCCATGTAGTCGCTGGCCCAGCCTGCGGGGCCCAGAAAACACACGTTCGCACGCCACCCTCGCCACCCCATCGAGCCCCAGGCGCTGAGGCAGAGGTCGCGGCGGGTGCGTTCTGGGCAGCTGCGCCGTCCCCAGACGCTGGTATGGGGCCCCAGGG
>CAUYUJ010015982.1:799001-801501 GCA_963575745.1 Prorocentrum cordatum
CCACGACTGCTACTACTACTACTACTACTACTACTTCCACTACTACTACTACTACTGCTACTGCTACTACAACTACTACTACTACTACCACTACTACTACTACTACTACTACTACTACTACTACTACTACTACTACTACTACCACTACCACTACCACTACCACAAATAGTACGACTACGAGTACGACTCCCGCTACTACGACTACTACTACTACTACTACTACTACTGCTACTGCTACTGCTACTACTGCTACTACTACTGTTACTACTACTCCGACTACTACTACTACTACTACTACTACGACTACTACTACTACTACTACTACTTATACATACTAATACACTATACTACTAACTACGACTACGACTGGTACCGACTACAACTACTTACGTTTAATGTTTACTACTAGTCTACTACTGCTTACTGATTACTACTACAACGGAATGCTACGACAATCACTGTCTACTCCATAAAATCTACGAAATGGACTTACTACTATCTACTACTACTACTACTTACTACTACTACTACTACGGCTACTACTACTACTACTTATACTACTACTCCTAACTAAACTACTACTCAACGGACTACTACTAATACTACTGCTACTACTACCACAAATACTACTAGTTACTTCTACTAATACTATACTACTACTTCACTACTTATACTACCACCACTACTACACTACTACTATACTACTACTTACTACGGACTTTACTAACTACCTAACTTCTACTATCACTACGACTAATACTACTTTACTACTATACTACTACTACTACACTACTACTACTACTACTACTACTACTACCACTACCACTACCACTAGATACTACGACACTACTACCACGACTAATGCTTGTACCACCACTACACTATCTAATACACACTTGCTAAGACCTACACTAGACTACTAATACTACTACTACTACTACGAGTACTACTACTACTACTACTACTACTACTACTACTACTACGGTTGCGACTACGACTACTACTACTACGACTACTACTACTACTACTACTACTACTACTGCTGCTGCTACTACTACTACTACGACTACTGCTAACACTGCTACTACTACCACTACTACTACTACTACTACTACTACTACTACTGCTACTACTACTAGGAATAACGTTGCTACTACTCCTGATACTACTACGTCTATTACAACTACTACTATTACTATGATTGCTACTACTACTACGATGCCGACTACTCCATCTACTACAAGTACTACTACTACGACTGCTACTACTACCACGACTACTACTACTACTACTACTACTACTACTACCACTAAGACTGCGATTACTACTACGACCGCGACTACTGCTTGTACCACCACTACTACTACTACTAAAAACACTGCTACGACTACCACATCTACAACAACTACTACTACTACTACTACTACTGCGACGACTACTACTACTCCTACTGCTACTACTACTACGACCACTACGACTACGACTACTACGATTACGACTGCGCTCAAGATTACGACAACGACTACGAATACGACTACGACTATCCTTCCTACAACTACGACTACTGCTGCTACTAGTATTACTACTACGACTGCGACTACGACGACTACTACAGCTACTACTACTACGACGACGACTACTGCTACTACTACGACTACTACTACGATTTACTACTAGTACTACTACTAGTACTACTACTACTACTACTACTACTACTACTACTACTACTACTACTACTACTACTACTACTACTACTCCTACCGCTACGAAAACACATACTACTAACACTCATGCTACTACTTACCCGTTACGACAATTATGCAGCTGGAGCAGTGGCGACTAGGCCGTCTCCGATCGGAACCCCCTTCCCCCCGTAGACTCCTGTCACGGCAACCTTCGGCCTGGCTGGGCGGGAGAGCCTTCCGGGCTTCCCCCTGGTTTACAATTAATGACGTATATAGATGTATATATATATATATATGCTTAACCAGTTCGGTTTAAAATCCCCCCCTGAGAATCACAAAAGAGAAGTCACTCCCAGCCGCTTCCGCGCAATTCTGAAGATCTCCCTCCCCCTATGAAATCACAAATAAAAATCACCCCCATATTATTTCTCAGCACAGAACCCAGACATGTCGAAGTCAGCCAAGATGGATAAGTGTCCGTAACGGGGATGTACTACGACGACGACAACGAATACGACTACGACTGCGACTACGACTGCGACTTCGACTACTACGACCACTACCACTACCACTATTACTACTACTACTACGACTACTACTACCACTACTACTACTACTACTACTACTACTACTACTACTACTACTACTACTACTACTACTACTACTACTGCTACTTCTACCACTACTACTACGACTACTCCTACTACTACTACTACTACTACTACGACTACGACTACTACTACTACGACTACTACTACTACTACTACTACTACTACTACGACTACTACTACTACTACTACTACTACGACTACTAC
>CAUYUJ010015982.1:806501-814001 GCA_963575745.1 Prorocentrum cordatum
AGCTATGCACGCGGCTGTAGTAGTAACTGTTGAAGGACCTATGTGAAGAGCTGGTGTAGGAGTTTTAGTCAGCTGGAGTGAGAGCTGTAGAAGAGGGATCTGCGAGGGGACTGCACTACTGGCTAATGAAGGCCTGGCTTAGGAACTGTAGTAGGGGCAGTAGCAAGAGCTGTGGCGAGAGATGTGCTGCTGCCTGCAGTGGGAACTGCAACTGGGTCTGTTTTTCTGGCTGTGCTCAGGAAGTGTAGGAGGGCCGGTATTAGGATATGCTGTATACGTTGTAGCGGGAGATGTAGTGAGAGCTGTACGTTCAGTAAGAGGTGTTGGTTACAACGTGTTTGGTGTTCCCATGGTGTTCCTAAAGGTTCTGCCGCCAGCGCTTCAGGTTCTTTAGAGTTCATGTGTTTATCACTGTGTGTTTGGGTGCCCAGCGCACAGCTCCCCTTCCCCCTCCTCCTCACTCCTCCTCCTTTTCCTGCTCATCCTCCTTCCTCTCCTGTTCGTCATTGTCTCCCCCTCCTCCTACTTTCACTCCTCTCACTCCTCATGAGGAGAAAGAGAGAAGTGATGATGATCAAAAGGAGGACGAGATGGTACCACGCGGATTTCCCACACCTTCACAGTCAAACCCTGGCGTCCTGGGAAATCTGAAATTCGCGGGGAGGGGAGGGGAGGGGAGGCGAAAACAAACTAAAACCAAGAAGATATATCGTTGGAAAGCTGGGTATTTCTCAACTGGGCGCCATCGGACCGCTACTCCGCGGACCTCCCAGGGCTCGTTCTGACAAGAATGTCGAGGAGAGTCAGTCCAACCAGTGGCGACGAGGGCTCTCAAGGACAAGCAGGGGTATGGGTAGCTCCCCCTCCTCTCAGACATGTCTGTCACCGCCGGGCACCATCGCGAGGCCCAGGACGATCATCGACAGCACGCTCAAGCCTTGCGCCAGCGCGCCGTGCCTGGACAAGTCGTCGTCGTCATTGCCGTCGCCATCGCCGCCGTCACCAACGTCAACATCGTCATCACGATCACCATAATCATCACAAGCACAATCATCACTAGAATCATCCTGATCATTACCACCACAACCATTATCATCGGCATCAGCATCTTCAGCACCACCAGCACGATCATCATCATCGTCATCATCATCATCATCATCAGCAGCATCATCATTATCATCGGCGCAGTCGTCGACATCATCATCGTCATCATCATAATCAGCAGCAACATCATCCTCATCATCCGCATCCCCACATTCATCCTCATCATCATCCTCATCCTCATCCTCATCATCATCGTCGTCATCATCAGCAGCAGCAGCATCATCATCAGAATCATCATCGTCATCTTCATCATCACCATCACCATCACCATCATCATCATTACCATCATCACAATCAGCAGCAGCATCATCCTCAGCATAATCAAAATCATAATGATCATCATCAATATCATGATCATCACCATCACCATAAACATCATCATCGTCGTCGTCAGAGTCGTCACCCCCGTTCTCGTCATCATCATCAACATCAGCATCAGCATCCTCATCAGCAGCAGCGTCATCATCGACATCGCAATCGTCGCCATCATCGTCGACGACATGGTCGTCATCACCATCACCATCACCATCCTCATCAACATCATCATTATCGGCATCATCCTCAGCATCAGCAGCAGCAGCGTCATCGTCATCAGTATAAGCGTGATCGTCGTCGCCTCCATCACCGTTATCATGGGCAGCTGCGTCAGCATCGTCATCAACATTATCATGGTAAGCATCATCAGCATCATCGAAATCATCATCAGCAGCAGCATCATCAGCGGCATCAGCATCATCATCGTGCTCAGCGTCGTCATCTCCGCCAGCCGCTCAACACAATCAGCATCTTTGTCGTCAAGATCGTTCTAATGCTCATGATCTTCATCATCCTCATGATCATCGTATTCGCCATCCTCATCAGCATCACTAGCATCATCGTCGCCATCAGCATCAGCACCAGCATCGCCTTGGATAGTATAATCGTCGCCACCATCACCATCGACAGCAGCATCGTCGTCAACGGCATCATTATCACCTTCAGTATCACAATTCTCTCCAGCGTCAGCATCATCGTCGTCAGCATGCCCTCAGTGCCACCATCACCATCAACATCATCAGCATTGTCATCAGCATGATGACCATCATAAGCCAGAGCGTCATTGTAGTCATCGTCGTGGTCATCATCATCGTCATCACCACCAGCAGCAACAACAACATCATCATCATCAACATCATCTGCACCATCGTCAACGTCATAACCGTCATCCTCGTTCTCGTCGTCATCATCATCCTTATCAGCAGCCGCGTCATCATCAGTATCATCATGCTCATCATCATCAGCATCAGCATCGCAATCGTCGCCATCATCGTCGACGACATGGTCGTCATCGCCATCAACATCACCGTTATCACCCGCAGCATCAACAGCAGCAGGGTTATCGTCATCATCATCATCAGCGTCATCGTCGTCGTCAGCATCACCGTCATCATGGACAGCAGCATCAGCATCATTATCAACATTATCATGATCATCATCAGCAACAACATCACCATCGTCATCGTGCTCAGCACCGTCATTTTCGCCACCGTTAGCTCAACATGATCAGCATATTCGCCGTAACGGCCGTTCGAATACGAATGGTCCTCATCATCAGCATCATCAGCAGTAACGTCCACGTAATCAACATCCTTATCATCGTCAGCATCATCAGCATCGTCATCAACATCCTCATCTTGCTTAGTACCAGCGTCGTCACCATCATCATCAACAGCATCATCGTCGTCAACGGCATCATTATCGTCTTCAGCATCACGATCGTCATCAGCGCCAGCATCACCGTCGTCAGCAGGCTGATCATTAGCATCATCATCATCAACATCAGCAGCAACGTTATCGGCATGACAATTCTCATACGCAACAGCGTCATTGTAGTCATCTTCGTGGTCATCGTCATCATCATCAGCATCAGCATCATCATCGTCGCCGTCATCATCTCCATCGCCGTCGCAGTCGTCATCCTCGTACCCGGCATCATCATCTGCATCACCATCCTCAGCATCAGCAGCAGCGTCGTTGTCACTGCCATCGTCACCATCATCGTCCTCGGCATGGTCGTCACCATCTTCATCAGCAGTATCATCATCAGCAGCATCAGCAGCAGCAGCAGCATCATCAGCAGCCGCGTCGTGGTGATTATCTGCGGCATCGTCGTCGCCATCGCCATCACCATCAACGTCGTCATCACAGCCATCACCGTCATCATCAAAATCAGCGGCATCGCAATCAGCATCATCATCGCCATCATGCTCGACATCGTCATCATCACCACCATCAGCTCAACATCGACAACATCGTCGCCGTAATGAGCGTTCGAATACATGTGGTCATCATCATCCTCCCCATCATTGTCGTCCTCATCACCATGTAAATCGACCCCGTCATCAACAGCAACATCATCATCATCAGCATCATCAGCATCATCATCATTTTCATCACCATCAGCCCCATCAGCAGTGTCGTCATCATGATCATCCTCATCATCTTCAGCACCATCATTGCCATCAGCACCGCCATTACCACGATACTCAGCATAAACATCAGCATTGTTGTAGCCGTCGTCGTGGTCAGCACCATTATCATCATCGCCACCATCAGCATCATCCTAACCACAGCCCGCGTCATCCCCGTCTTCACCACCTTCAGCATCATCATCCTCGTCATCGTCATCAGCATCCACACATTCATCATCATCGCCGTAATCATTATCAGTATCACCATTATCATTGCATCATCATCATCACCATCACCATCATGCTCATCATCACCTCAATCGCCTTCGTCGTCATGGTCGGCACCATCACCCATACCATGCTCATGATCATCAGCATAAAGCATCGTCATCATTAGCATTATCATCATCGACATGAGCATCATCCGTATCAGCATGGACATCGTCAACTACGTCGACGTAATCGCTGACGTCGGTATCATCATCATCATCATCATCATCATCATCATCATCATCATCATCATCGTCATCGTCATCATTATCATCATCGTCATCATCAGCGTCATCATCAGCATCATCAGCGACATCGTCATCCGTATGAACACCCGTGTCATCACCAAATATTCGCCATCCTCGCCATCGACAGCATCATCAGAAGCAACATCGCCATCGGCATCATCAACATCAGCATCATCGTGATCGGCAGCATCAGCATCGTCATCACATACTCGTCGTCGTCAAAATCGTCCACCTCACCAGCACCATCATCACCGTCAGCATCAGCATCATCATCGTCAGAATCATCATCACCCGCTTCATATTCATCTACATCATTATCAGCATCATCAGCATCATCACCATCCCCATCAGTGGCATCATCATCGTCATGAACATCCTCGCCATCGTCGTCGTCAGCTTCAGCATCATCAGCATCGTCATACTCATCCGCATAGTTATCAGCATGATCGTCATCGCCGTCATCGCCATAATCGTTGTCCTCATGACCGTCAGCACCCTCATCAGCAGCATCATCAGCATCATCTTGTGTATCGTCATAAGCATATTTACAAGCATCATCAGCATTAGCATCGTCATCATCAGCATCACCATCATCAGTATCAGAGTCATCACCATCATTACCAACATCCAGATCAGTATCCAAATCAGCATCATCATCAGCATCATCATCGTCAGCATCAGCATCGTCATCGTCGTCGCTACCATCATCAGCATCGTCAGCATCAGCGGCATCACCAGCATCAACAACAGCATACTCATCATCATGATCGTCGTTGTAGGCATGATCGCCCCCATAGACAACAGCGTCGGCATCAGCATCATCATCAACCTCATCCTGATCATTCGGGTGGCCATTAACACCATCATCATCCTCATCCTCATCCTCATCATCAGCAGCAGCATTCTCAACAACACCACGATCACCAGCAACATCATCATCACCATCATCACCAGCATCAACAACAACAACAACATCATCATCACCAGCATCTTCACCATCATCATCACCATCGTCATCGTAACCATCATTATCAGCATGACCATCGTCATCATCGCCATCAGTATCAGAATTATCATCATCAGCATCATCTTCGTTATCATCATCAGCATCAGCATCATCAGCAGCATCAGCATTATCATCGTTGCCGTTATCAGCATCAGCACCAGCATCATCATCATCATCAGTAGCATCATCAGCATCATCAGTATCAGCATCGCCATCACCATCATCACCATCAGCACCGTCATCATCATCACCATCATCATCATCATCATCATCATCATCATCATCATCATCATCATCATCATCCTCATCCTCGTCCTCATCATCATCATCGTCATCATCGTCATCATCGTCATCGTCGTCGTCATCGTCGTCGTGGTCGTCGTTATCGGCACCGTCGTCGTCGTCAGCGTCGTTGTCGGGGTCGTCGTCGTCCTCCGCGTCGTCATCGTCGTCGTCGTCGTTCGCGGCAGCGCGCTGCAGTGCAGCGCCAGCGCGCCGTGCCTGGGCGAGTCGTACGCGGCCAGCGCCGCCAGCAGCGCGCACGCCGCGCCCGCGAAGCCCAGCAGGCAGCCGAGGCGCCGGCCGGGCGCCCCGCGCCCCGGCGCGGAGGCGTCCTCTGAGGACACGCAGAGCCCTGAGGACACCGCCGAGAGATCGGCGAGAGGCCCATCGACATCGAATCCACGCGTTCCTGGGCGGGGTGGGCTGTCAGGCCTTTACCGGCGTTCCATGGGCGATTGGGGGTCGTGGCGTCTTTCCCCTGAGCCTATCTGAAGCTCCTCCTCCTCATCTTCCTCCTCCTCCTCCTTCTCCTGACCAGCCTCGAGCTGAGCTCTGCCCTTGGGATTGACAAGCCAAATGGGGTGCTCGTCGACGGCACCGACGCCGACGCCGACGCCGACGCCGACGCCGACGCCGACGCCGACGCCGACGACGACGACGACGACGACGTCCTCGAGGGGAGGGGATGGGCGGCAGGCCGTCTCTCTGTGGCACCGTCTGCGTAGGAACAGTATGCTACCTGATGCCTCCGCTCGCAGCGGCGAGCCAGATGCAGCCGACACGAGGTCGCCGCGGAGGACCCCTGGGACGGCCCTCTGGGAGCACTCTTGGGCAGTCTTGGGGACCTCGTAGGCCGTCCTGAGGTCATCTTGAGCCGTCGCGGGGTTACCCTGGGCCGTCTCGGCGCTCTCGGATTGTCTCGGCGCTCATTGGACCGTCTTGAGGATCTCTGGAGGCTCCAGAGAGCCCCAAGAGTGCGTTGGCGAGCTTGTACCCCCGCTTGGCTCCAAGACGGCGTCGAGAAAAGATCGCGACTGACGGGACGGGTTTGGCCCGTTTTCGGCATCCGGGGGGGCCCTTGCTGGGCCGCGGGGCCGTCAACAAAACGACTCGAGATGAAAAGCCGGCCCAGGAGAAAAGGTCGACCCAGACATGCGACGTCCTGATTTGCTCAGTACGGCGTCCGCGGAAGTCCAGACCCTTTCCCCGGGGCCGGTTCTTTATCCTGAGCCGTTTTCTGGCGGTCTCGGGGCCCAGCGAGGGCCCCCAGGGGCCGAAAATAAAGAACAGTTTGCCGTCCTGATTTTTTTGCGACGCGATCATGTCTGGGGAGATCTCTGGGCGCAGAGAAGGTCGACGCCGAGATTCGAAGCTGTTGGGCTTTCTCGCACCTTTATGTTGGCCTCTCCTGGGCCCGGTCGTCGCCCCGCTGCTGGAGATCCGCCGTCGAACTCTGGCCAGAGCGCACCCCGGGAGAGGCCTGGCGTTCGAGTTTGGTCGGCCTGGGGCACGCACAGGTGCCCAACTGGGAGGGGCCCTGGGACACACACATCAACGGACACAAAATAACAGGATTCCCCATACTGCCTTCCAGGCTTTCCAGAGCGCCCCAGGAACGCCCCAAGAGAGCCCCGAGAGGCGCCCGAAACCGTCCGAAAGGCCCTGGGTCGCCGCAAGTTCGTTCCAAGACGCCCAAGATGGCGTCCAGGCGGCCCAAGCCGACGCCAAGAAGCTCCAAGAGAGCCTCAAGAGGCCGTCCAAGAGAGTCTCAACAACCAAAAACCGTCCCATCTCCTCACGAAAACGTGTATTTTTCGCATTTGCGGCTTTTGGTGGTTCAGGGCGTCCAATACTGCCCAAGAGACCCCCAAGCTCGCCCCAAAACGGCCCAACAGGCCCCCAAGATGGGCCGAACACGGCCGAAGAGGGCCCCAAGACGGCCCAAGAGGCGCCCAGGACAGCCCAAGACGGCCCCCAGAGGGGATCAGGAGGCGCCCAAAACGGCCCAAGAGGCCCCCAAGAGCACCCGGGAGGCCCCCAAGAGGCACAAAAACTGCGCTCCAGACGCTCCCAAGAAGCCTCCCACGAGACCCCATCAGCCATCCGAGTGGCCTCAGACCCACACAACCACGCAGCCCCA
>CAUYUJ010015982.1:819001-829001 GCA_963575745.1 Prorocentrum cordatum
TGCTGCATAGCCCCGCGCACGGCATGCGTTCGCAGGTCACAGTGTCGGGAGTGACAAGGTGCTGAATAAAGGGCGTAGACTGCCAACACGCGGCGTAGGACGGTCACCTCGAACACATTCGACATGGCGAGCCTCAGTCCCAAGAAATAATATCCCTTCTGCCCAAGCGGCGGTGCCTGCAGCCCGAGGCGGAAGGCGGGACATACACAATAATGTCGTAAACCGTCCCGCGCGACACATCCGAACACGCACGTGGCATCACCTCCCCTGCGTTCCGCCGTACTCCAACCGTCCAGGAGCGCGCGGAGGGACGCGTGCCAGACGCGTGGCGGCCCGATTGCGCTGAGGCGCTGTAGCAAGCTGATCGTCATCATCATCATCATCATCAGCATCATCATCATCATCAGCATCATCATCATCAGCATCATCATCACCATCATCAGCATCAGCATCAGCATCATCATAACCGGTATCATAATAATCATCATCAGCAGCATCATCATAATCCTCATCACCATCACAATGATCCTCATCATCATCTGCAGCATCAGCACCAGCATCATAATCATCATCCTCATCGTTAGCATCATCATCCTTACGGTGAGGGCATTTTTTTTTACTCTTCGAGCGGGCGCGAGCACCCGCGTGGTCATGCCACGAATTCACGGGCGCAGCCGCTCGCCCGCGCAAACGGCGCGGGACTGCGGCGGGCCCCGCGGCGGCCGAGGAGGGGGGCGCTCACCAGCGCTGGCCCCGCCTCCTCGCCGCGCGCGGGGCCGCAGCGCCGAGCTCCCGCGCGCGGCCCCGCTCCCCGCGCGCCAGGGCTGCCTCGCGCCCTCGGGCGCGGGCGTCCTCCGCCGACGCGAAGCCGTGCGCGCGGAGGACGCCCTCCAGGGCGGGCACGAAGAGCTCCTGCACGCCCTCGCGCACCACGGGCTGCACCGCCGCCGCGCCCGAGGTGGCCGAGGCGCTCGCCGAAGCCGCCGCCGCTCCGCCCGCAGGCCCAGCCGCGCCAGCTGCTCGGCCCGCTGCAGGCTGCGCAGCCGCAGGCCTTGGCGAGCCGCCAGGGCCGCCAGCACGCGCCGCCGCCAGGAACTCGTCCACCAGGGGGATGGGCCCGTCGAAGTCGTCCATCTTGAGCGACCTCCACCAGCGCTGCATCCCCTCTATCGTCGGCGTCTTGAGCATCGCGATCGGCGGCTTCAACTTGCCTGGCAATCGCAGCTTGCCGAAGTCCGTCCTGGCCTGAGCACGCGACCCTTGGCTTGATCTGTGATCGCCACCGACACACGGCTTGGCCAGGCCCCTGTGCGCGTACCGCGGCTGGTGGCAGTACATGAAGCAGCGTGTGCACACCAGGATGGCCTCGCTCGGCTTGCTCACCACGTTGGTCTGCATCAGGTTGTGGCCGTGCACTACCCATGGCTCGGTTCCAGCCGTGAGAGCAGGAGACGGGCGTTCCTCCTCCAGCTGGATGCGCTGAGAAGGCGCTGCGGACGACCTGGCCTCCGCCCTGCGCCGAACATCTCTCGCAAACACCTCGCTCGCTGCCTCAGCACGAGTAGTGCCCACCACGTCTGCCCCCGCAGCGATGGGGGCGGCAGGGGCGGAGTCGGCCCTCTGCGCAGCCGCTGGGCGCTTGCGGACAGGCCCCGCTGCGCCGCCCGCGGCGCCTGCAGCGGCACCTGTAGCCGCTGCGCTGGTCGCTGCCGCCGCGGCGAAGGCTGCCGCTGTCACAGCTGCCGAGCCTCTGCCACGCTGCGCAGTGGAGGCGTCCAACAAGCCGTAACCCTCGTCCTCGCACGTCAGGTTCCACGGGTAGAGGCACGGCTGGAGGTTGACGTTATCCAGGGCTTCCGTCGGCCAGCAGTCTCGCATCCCAGAACCCGTGATGTAGACCTCGATCTCTGCGGCGAAGCGAGCTGCGTCGCGTGCCCTGGCCAGGCAGCCCTCCAGGAGCTGGACGTCGTCGGCAGGAAGAGCGTGGAGGGCGGCTCCCTCCTTCGCTCGCTTGTCTGCTAGGCGGTTGCCGAACAGCTCGATAGCCGATAGCTCTCCTCTGGCCGCTGCCGCTTCTGACCGATGTGCAGGAATGCGATTGACTTCAACACCTTCAGCGGCATCCCCAACTCTGGCCCAGAGATGGGCGTAGGTCGAA
Organism: Prorocentrum cordatum; assembly: GCA_963575745.1. Lineage (NCBI taxonomy): Eukaryota > Dinophyceae > Prorocentrales > Prorocentraceae > Prorocentrum > Prorocentrum cordatum. The sequence goes on from CAUYUJ010015982.1 coordinate 821,160, forward strand.
GTTGGGCCCTGAGCTCTGCCAAGGTTGAGCGCCGAGTCCACTGTGCCCTTGCAGTCGATCAGCAGCTGGTAGTTGCCAATGACCTCAGTGAGCGCCACCACCGCTGCGTAGTCTTCTCCAGCACGTGCCGCCTGCGATGGGCATAGACTGGGGGGAACCGCCCCCCACGCCTCTGCTAAGATCGCACCTTCCTTGGACATCACGACGACCGACCAGCCCGCGCTGCGCAGGCGCGGAAAGTCACCGAGGATACAGGAGCCGTCGGTGAAAACCACGGCACCGTCTTCGACCACAACTGCTTCATGCCACCCATGAGAGAGCCGCTCCCAATGGGGCTGCCAGCACGGACGATGCAACAGCAGGGAGGGGTCCACGAACAGGCCCTGGCAGAACAGCTCATCGAACGGCGGGCCCATCTCGTGGACCAACCAAGCAGCGCGCTTCAGGTCGGACGGCAGTCTGTCACGCCGCCAAGTCTCCCAAGCTGGGCAGACGTGGCGCCTGTGGAACATCGTGCCTCGTGCAGCCTGGCATAGCTTGCAGATCGGGTCGATGTCCGAGGAGCGCCTCGCAAGACGGTCCTGGGGCCAGTGCGAGAGCGAGACGAGCCAGCGCAGGCAGCCTTTGTGGTGCCCAGTCCAGATCTCCGTCTCCTTCTTGCCGAGCAGCTCGTTGACTGGCCTCCACTGTGGCGGCAGCTTCCATGGCCAGGGCGATCCAGGACGAGCTCGAGCCTCCTCAAGCGCAGCCGCTTTCCTCGTGGCCTCCCTGGCCTTCTCCGCCAGGAACGCGGGCGAGAAATGCAGCACCTCGAGCTCCCCCTTGTCCTCGTCCAGCAGCTTGGTGCCGTCGACGGAGAGCTGCCAGCCAATCCTCTGCAGGGTGAGCGTGAGCGCCGCAATCGGCTGACGGACCGAACTCCAAGGCCGCTGCTTGCTGGGCACCTGCTGGCTCTCTTGGATGCACGCTTGAATGGCTGGTGCAGTGGCTTGTCCTGACCACACCACGTTGACGAACGCCTGAACTGCCATGCCCGTTGCAACAACCAGCGGGTCCTGCCGCCAGCCGCGGGGCGCGCACTGCAGGGCGAAACTGAGGGCCGCTCCAGGCGGCAAGCGACCAGCGCACTTCGCAGCTGCCACCCTCAGCGCCCTCATTCGCCCAGGTGGGACTCCAGCGATGGCCGAGCCCCAGAGCGCCTTGGCCGTCGGCCCAGCTCGCATCACTCGAGCTTGCCGAAGCCCAGGTCCGAAGATGCGTGTCAGCCGCGCTGCCTGACGGAGTGCATCCAGCTCACGCTTGACCTGCGTCGCCACCATGCGGTGACCACCAGCCGTCGCGTCACCACCGAGATCTCGGTGTCCCTGAGCAAAGGCGGCCCTGTCCAGCGGCCACCCCTCCTGCTTCATCAGCTCGCGCTGGATGTCCACTGAGGAGGCCAGCACTTTCGTCTTGCCCCAGTTGATCGGGAGCCGCTTGTCCCTCAGCATCGTCACGACGCCCTGGACGAAGCAATTCACCTGACTGACCAGCACACCTCTGGATCCGATTCCATTGCCCGAGATGTCGTCGATCACGTTGACGATCCGACCGATGGGGAGCTTAGCTCGGCTCTTGACCAGGAGGTCCATCAGCATGAGCCTGGCCATCGTTGTCGCACACGAGCAGCCTGCGATGACCGTGCCCCTCGCATGGATCTCCTCACTGACGGCGCTGTCTGCAGTCGCTCTCCTCGGCCCCGAGTATGCCACACAGAGCGCACGCACCAAGCCTGTGCAGAAACCATGTAGCTCGGCCGCCTTCAGAAGCAGCCCGTGGTCGATCCGGTCGTAGAACTTGCTTATGTCAAAGTATACCGAGACACCGTCGAAGCCGACCTTCCGAGCGAGGCCTAGGTACAAGTTGTGCAAGTACGCTGCTCTATCGCAGCTGGTGTCGGAGCTGCTGCCCCAAATCTCAGGAAGGCGGTGGTCGCGCCCCCATTGTAAACAGTACTGCCTGCGGATCCTGCCCCAAACTCGGAGCCAAAAGCACATCAGGCCGATGGGGCGATGTCCTCCCCCAGGCTTGCCCAAGAAGACGATGAGCGTGGTGAACATCGCCGTCGGCTGCGGGTGCCTTTCCCATTGTGTCAGCACGTCAGCCATGCGCTGCGCAAACGGCCTTCCTAGCACCGTCAGCAGCCTGGGGTGGAAGCCATCCCATCCGAGCGCCGTCTTCTTCGCGAACGTCTTCGCCGACGCTAGCACCTGCTCGGCCGTGATCGGGGGCAGGTCCGACGTGGTGAGCCAGTCAGCAGGCCTAGACTGCTGGCCGTCCCCGCTGCACCACAGGGCCTTCCATTCCACCAGCATCTGATCCAAGGCCGCTTGGCCCACCAGTGGTACAGGAGGCGAGTCGCCGCTGCCGTCCGCCAAGATCGGCTTCGCCTCGCCGTGGAGCTTCTTGCTGATAGCATGAGCTCCACGGCCACCTCCAGCCAGCGACTCGTCCACGAACTCCTTCCAGCGGGTCCTAGCTGCAGACGCATCGCCCTTGGCGTGCTTGTCAGTGACCCTGGCGATGGCCTTCATCACCTGCAGCCCGTCAAAGGAGCCGCGCCTGACCTCGTGGACTATCGTATCCATCTTGGTGCCGTTGAACATCGAGTTGCCCAAGCCGTCGAACTGAACTGCCAGGGAGAAGATCGCCTGCTCCAGGCGCTTCATGTATAGCCCATGGCCTTTGGCTGGCTCTGAGACCGAAGCCGCTGCCCTGAGTTGCTTGACTTGCCTGCCGAGTGAAAGCCACAGCCTCGTCAAAGGGCTTACCTTTCTGGAGGTCTCCGTACGCTGGAGGTCCTTGAGGCTGATCTCTACCCGCTTGAGCCCGTCCGCTCTGCCACGGTACTTGGGGCCGTCACTGACACCCAACATGGCAATCAGGTGGACCTCCGCCTTGTCGAAGAACTCGCGCACTGCCTCATCAGGCCTCACGCCTGGAGTGGGCAGGGGCGCCTGCCAGACGATGTCCTGGGCGTCTTCCGCCGCCTTCTGCTGGTCCTCCTCCGAGATGTGCGCCGACAGGTCGAATCTCTTGGGGCCCCGCAAGACCCAGACCTTGGCTTGTGCCCCCAGCTTGCTGAAGGTAAGCCGCACTGGAGCGTGGGGCTGTGTAGTCGTTGGCCGAAGCACTTCTGCCGTTGGGCTCAGAGCCGCAATGGGGGGCCGATATCACGAAGTAGTCGTATACTCGATCGTTCCCCGAGGTCACCGAGCAGGTAGGAAGCTTGGGCGCCACAACAGCACCACCCACAGAACGCGGCCACCAGGAGCTCTCCAACAGCTGCGGCTCCATGTTCCAGTCCGCTGCCACTACAAAAGGCTCGCATTGAGAGTTGAGGAGAACCTGCAGCTCGCTCAGCAGCTCCACGTTAGTGCCCGTCATCTTGGCGGAGTGCTCCAGGTAGGCGCTGACCACGATCACCATCAAGTCCCCGAATACCACCCTACGAGCGAGGAGCCGCGAGCTGAAAGGACCCCAGCCATGGCCCACAGGTGCTGATCCTCGGTGTGCCGCCACAAGACATCCAACCCCAGATGACACCGACTGGGCCGAGGTACCCGTTCTCCTGCATGGGCTGAAGGAAGCGTTGAGGCCGTTGCGAGTGCCCCATCCGATGGCCTCGCTCTCCTTCTCCTTCCCCGTGAAGCGCGTCTCCTGGATAAGGTAGACATCGTCCTTCAAGCCAGAGTCCGAGAGGCGCTCTAGCTCCGTCTGCGCCTCCTTCCAGGTCGTGCCATTCAGCGAGATGAAGGACGCTGGTCTAGCCACAGGCGGCGCCACCAGCTTGGCCAAGCAGAGCGTAGGCGGCCCCTCCAGCTGTGACAGGACGTCCCCCTTGGTGATCGGAGGCTCGGGGACAGTCAGGAGGCCCAGGGTGTCCACCGTGATTTTAGTGTTGAGTTGGCTTCTTGATTGCCAGCTTGGACTGCCTGCAACCCCACCGACCCTCTCGACAGGCGAGGGTTTTGATCCAGCGGATGGCGACTGAGCCTGGCCCGAGCTCGAGGAGGACTCGGGAACAGGTCTTGAACTGCGTCCACGTGTTTGTCCAGCAGGTGGCGACTGGGGCAGACTGGCGGCACGGGGTGGTCGCCCCCCACGATCCCCTATGAAGCCAAGGGCGGTGTCCAACAGGCTCACACACCCCCGTGCCACCACGCCGTGCGATCTAACGCCATGCATTCTAACGCCATCAGGGATGCGTTCTAACTCAACTGTACCCGAAGCCGAAGAGGCTCCCGTTGCTGACCAGGGCGATCCAAGTCTGGCCTGCTCCACGTTCAGGTTGGCTTGGCTGGGCGAGACTCTGCCGCCAGGAAGCTGCCACGAGGGCGCGTGCGACAGCATGACCAGCTTCGCCGTCAGGTTGTCGACGTAGTCCATCGCCTGGTCGTCGTCAGGGTCTGGCCGACGAAGAGGGTGAGGCTCCACTCCCCCATCAGGCCTCTGAGGCGGCACTGGGTCTCCAGGAGCTCTGTCGCCTTGGAGTCGACGAAACATGGCCCTGATCTGCGCCAGGTGCCTCCAGTGCGTGTGCTCGAGCCGCCACCGATCCAGAGGCTGGGCTCTGTTGAGCCTGTCCAGGAAGGCGATGCGGCGGGGCTCCGACTGCCTCCAGCCGCTGAGGCAAAGCTCGTCCAGGATGTTGTCCAAGTCCCAGCCTGGAAACCAGCTCCTCAGCAGGCGCCTGAGCGGCTCGTTCCCGCCGTCCGCGAGCATCGCGCCCAGGAAAGCCTTGCACCAGCGCCTCCAGTGCCCGCTGTCGGTTTCCAGCTCAGTGTGAGAGTCAAACCAGGCGGCAGCCCAGTCCCTGAGGTCCGCCCTCATGTCAGCGAAGTCCTGGATGGCCTGCTGCCGAGCAGGATCTGCAACATCCGGTGGAAGCCCCATAGCCTCGGGCCTCTGCCCCATGGGCTCAGGCATGACTGCCTCGGGCTCGGCGTGCAGCTGCTTGCAGTACTGCCTTCCAATCATCGACGTGCCCTCGTCTGGACGATCAAGGGCAGGGACCCAGAACCCCCCGACCTGAGGCCAGTCGAGGTCCACGGTCTTGTTGCTCCAGAAACGGTCAGCTGGTCGAAGAGATCCAGCTGCCTCGGCCAAGGGCGTCAGCCGATCACTCTCAGCCACCACGCAAAAGGGGTCTGCCCCCCCAGGCAGAGTCCGCCTGAGGGGGCGGCGGGCGACAAATCCTGGCCGCCCTCTGCTCGAAATTGTGGCTGGTTGACTCCTCCTCCTTGGGCGACTGCGTGGCTGCGGAGGGAGGCGACGGCGCCGTCGCGTCGGCGTCCGCTGCCTCGCCGTCCGTGCCTCTCGGAGCTGATCCTGCGGCGGCCGCCCCTGCTGGGCCAGGGTCCTCAGGGCCTGAGCCCTGTCGCCGCCTCTTGCCAGCCAGCCGTAGTGCCATGGCCTCCTGCTCTTCCTTGAAGAGTTTGGCCTTCTCAGCCGCATGCCCGAACATTTGCTTGACCGCGTTGGACAGCTCACTCTTGAGGCGGGCGCTGCGATCTGCCAGCTCCTTCTTGTCATTTGCATCCATCTCATATTCAGCGTCGTCGAACCCAAGGCCAGCAAACGAGAGAGGGATCTCCTCGATGGAGCCGTCTAAGATGCCAGCCACGCTGATGGGGGCAACTGCAGGAGTTGACTCCTGGCTAATGTCGACCACCTGACGATTGAGCTCCACCACCAGCTTTCGGTGCTCAGCCTTCTTCGACTCCATGTCCTCGCAAAGAGATTGGACCCACCGCCGCTGGCTCTCGAGGCCCTCCTCGAGCCGCTCAAAGTGCAAAACCGCCTTCCCCAGCTCCTGCGCGACGTCCTGCACCTGCTTGTGGGCCTGAATGACCCTCTGCGACAACGGCGGCACGTAGAGCGCCTCCTGCTGGAGTCGGCGCCGCTCTTGAAGGGTGCGCCTGTGCTTCGCGAGGCTGACCGTGTCCCCCAGCTTCTCCAACGTGGCCACCAACTGCTCCAGCTCGTGGAACTCGAGCTCCACAGAGGGCCACCCTGGGCCACCAGGAACTGGGCACCAGGTGCCCGAGGAAGCTTGGCTGGATCGCCACCTGCACCTCCGTCACCACGGCCACCTTTTCCATCTTTGCCGCCGTCACCTTTGCCCGTGTCTTTGCCTTTTCTTGCCCTTCTTGCCACCTTTGCCGTCTTTGCCATCGGCATCCCCGTGCTGTTGCCCGCGCTGCTCGCTCCAGACACCAGCGGGTTCAGCAGCGACGGCTGGGCTGATGTCCGAGAGCTTGTGGCCGCATGCCTTGCAGAACTTGCTGCCCTTGGTGTTCTTCTTGCAGCCGCACTTGCTGCACATAGGCCCTCGTCCAGCTTGCCCCACCTGGTGCCAGCCCTCGAGGTCGTCGTCAGAGCCGATGTCGCGCCAGGCCTGCCACTGCTGCTTCTGTTGTACCCCCCAGGGTGGGAACACGGACTTGGTCGGCAGCTTCCACCACGGAGGTCGCACGGCCGCAGGAGCAGGAGCCATGGGGCGAGAACCAGGAGGAGAATCCTGGACGTCGTTGCAGGGTACGGTGCTCCTCACGGGAGCTGCTCCGACAGGAGCTCACACAAGTATGTCTGCCGCCAGCACCTGGCCGCAGGATCGCGGGCGGGGGCGCGCCTCCCCCACGCCAGGTGACTTCAAGCCCTTGTGCCAGAAAAGGCTTGAGCCAAAATAGCTATGGACGGTGAGGGCATTGGACAAGGAAACTTTCGATAAGGAATCCAGATCTTGAAGCCAGTGGAAAGCCAATCGTGGATTGGCCATGGACATGACCACCGCCCTCATCAGATAAGGAACCCTCCAGGGTCTGCAGCCTCCTGGGCACGTTCCTTGAGAACGCTCCCACCGTAGCAGTATCATCATCATCATCATCATCATCATCATCATCATCATCATCATCATCATCATCATCATCATCATCATTATCATCAGCAGCAGCAGCATCATCATCATCTCATCATCATCATCATCATCATCATCATCATCATCATCATCATCATCAACATCATCATCATCAACAAAAACACAATCATTAGCAGCAGCATTCTCATCATCAGCATCATCATCGTCAGCATCATCATGATAATTATCATCACCACCATCACCATCACAATCGCCATCAGCACCATCATCATCGTCATCGTCACCACCACCAGCATCATCAGAATGATCATGATGATGATCATCATCAGCATTATCATCATCAGCATCATCACCATCATCAGCATTGGTATCGTCGTCATCATCAGCAGCATCAGCAGAATCTGCATCATCAACATCCTCCTCATCATCCTCATCATCATAACCATCATGCTCCGACTCATCATCATCATCATCACCACCATCATCATCATCATCATCATCATCATCATCATCATCATCATCATCATCATCATCATCATCATCATCATCATCATCATTATTACCATTATCGTTATGACTATCAGCAGCAGCAGTGGCAGCACCGAGCGGTCAACGCTGCAGCGGGAATTCCAATCCGAGGGGCCGAAGATGCTCCGACTGGAAGAGAGCACCTCGGGGGAACCGGCGCTCGAAATCTGGAGCGCAGGCCGCACGCGGGAGGGGCGAGCTCAGGCCGGGACGTCGGCGGGGGAGCAGGGAAAGAGCACTGCGCACCCGTCGGTCCGAGGAAGTGGGCAAGAAGCATGGAGTGGGAAGGGCGTTCGAAGTGGATTGGATCTCCGAAAGCTACCTGCCTTCAACGACCGACGGGCGCTCACTCTGAGCTGCTGCAGAGGAGCAGGAGGCTCCTCCTCCGGGGCGTC
>CAUYUJ010015982.1:839001-854001 GCA_963575745.1 Prorocentrum cordatum
AGTGGCCCTCGACAGCTATTTCTCGAATGGTGGCCGCCTCTTCTGCCCCCTCGGACAGGGGCAGCATACCAGCCCCTTTCGTTCACGGCGCCACGCCACACAGGGACCAGCCACCCTTAAGGCTGTGTATTCCGCCAGTATCCTCCTCCTCCTCCTCCTCCTCCTCCTCCTCCTCCCATTCTCCTCCTCCTCCTCCTCCTCCCCGTGCCAAAGGCTACCCGCATCCTTCGGGGTCGATTCTTGTGAGGGACGCACAGGGTGCTGGTAAGAGAGTGCTCTCGGGCACTCTCGACGAGCACCCTCACAAGCCCCCAAAGGCTAGGGAGCTGGGGCGACACCAGCGATCCATCCTTCATCCTGCTTCCACCGCTGCTACCCCATCCTTCTTTGCCATTGTGCTACCCCAGTGCCCTTGCTCTCTCCCAGCTCATCCCGCTACCCCCGTCTTTCCAATAGGCTCGGGCCTTCCTCCCCGCGGGGCGAAATTACTTTCCCCCGCAGGCCGTTGCCTACGTGCCCAACTTGGGATATTGGTATACTTTGTTGCCTGGGTTGTTCGCTTGCCCCGTCTTCCCTCTTCTCTTCCTCCCTCTGTCTGCTGCCCCGTCCTGCTACGCCTTTTTGTTTCCCCGGTATCCTTGTTCTTCCCTTGTCTTCCTGCTTCTCCGTTCCTGCTGCGCTCTTTCTTGCGGTGGTATTCATTTCTGCATCGCTGCTCTCCAAAGGTGTCTACTTGTTCATTCGGACGCCCGTCTGTGGAGCGGGTTTACAGCAGTGGCTGGAGCGCTGAGCTCCGGGTATCTTCTCCCTCCTTCTCTCCAGGACCGGGGCGGCGACGGCCCTGTCCTTTGGGACCGCCCTGCCCTTGGCCTCGTTGGGGCCCCTCGCCGGCACGGCTGGACGCTGGACGCAGCTCTGAGAACTCGGTCTGCTGCGCTGTCGGAATGCCTCCCTGGAGGCCTCCGGGCGCCTCCGGGAGGCATCTCCTTTTTGGCAGTCGCTTGTGTTTGCTTTTGGTTTGTCCTTCCTACAGGGAGGCCGCAAGAGCCGGTACATGGTGATATCCTGTCTTCGTTATAATGGCATTCCTCACCACGCTGCTATGCCACGCGATGTACTTCACGCTTGCACATCGATTAATTTCCTATCCCTTAGACGCGCCTGCGATGCGACATTTAAGGGGTTCTGCTGTGCGCCATTATCCTCTGCCGGCTTACTTCTGCTTCCGTCCCTGCCTCCTTTGTTCCTTGATTATGTTTTCCCTGTTACCCGCCCCCTCCTTCTTTTGAGATTCGCTCCACACCTTCATCTGTTCGCCCGCTTCCATGCACGCGGTCATCTTGAGCCAAGCGTTTATCACTAGCCTTCAAAGGCCAGGAAGCTGGGGCGCCACAGCCACCCCCTCATCCGTTTCTCCTCCACTGCTTCCCCTTCTTCCCCGGCCTCACTGTGGTCCCGTTTCCCTTGTTGTCTCCCTGTTCTTGCTTACTTCTCCCTCTCTTTCTCTTTCTCTCTCCCTCTCTTCCTCTCTCTCTCTCTCTCTCTCTCTCTCGCTGCGTGCCTTGCTCCTGCTCCTTCTCCTCCTGCTCCTCCTCCTCCTCCTCCCCCTCCTCTTCTTTTCCAGCCTCTTTCTTCCATGCCTGTTGCCCCATCATCCTTGAACATCCGGCTACCCCATTGATGGGCACCCGCCAGTGCCGCTCCATATTTGAAGCCCGTTGATCCCATTGCCGCTTTCACTCCATTTGTCGGGCCACTCGTCCATCTTGCATTCGGTCCTAACGGTTGTGACAGTAGACCATTTCAGGCTTCCCATCGAACCTGGAGGGCATTTCATCAGGCACGGCCCGGCTCCTCCATCTCGCGAAAGCGTGTCACGGCGTGCCGTCCCCGTGGCATTTACCACGTTGTGTGTGGCTCGCCCGTGCATCCGCCAGCGGAATGACGTTCAGGGCCGTTCAACATTCTAATACGCATGTGTCTCGCCCACGTTTCCGCCCAAGGAAATGCCCTCCAGTGGCCTCTCAACAGGCCGCTCAACCCTTACACTTGTGTGTGTGGCTCGCCCATTGGTCAGCCCATGGAATGCCCTTCAGGGCCGTCCAACACTCAAACCAAGATACAAGGGCGATGGCCGGGCGCAATAGCTTGCGCCACATTCTCACCCGCACCTTGCGCGACTTCGCGTAGCGTTACTTGTGGCACTGATGTCTTGCAGCCCCAAATCGGGTGTCCAAGCTTCGCGTCTACTCCCCCGTGCCATTCTCTCATATTTTTTCTCTGGTCGCCTGGACAGCGGGAAACCCACTCTTGTGTCCAATCAACCGCTCGGCTCACAGGCGGGGAGTTGCACGCACCCCTGCGCCCCTGAACTAGATTTCGCCGCCCCCAACTTCTCGTACATTCTCGCTCCGGTCTTCGCTGTATGATGCGTGTTTCCTGCTGCTGATTTTTTCTATCGGTCTCTCTTTCGTTCTCATTTCCTCTGCGATCTCACCCCCCAACCTCTGTGTCTTCCATCATCGCACTCCTCTCCGCTACCCGATATCCCACCTGCCTTCCCACCCGAGGCTCTCGCTGGAGACCCCAGCGCACTCGCCCAACCGACGACCATTTCATCCCCATTGCTTGCCCGAGCAGGCAAACCCACTCCCAAAGGGTCTCACCACCTGTCACAGGTGTCTCTCGAAAGGTGGCCGTCTTTTCGGCGCCCTCGGACAGAGGCAGCACGCGAGCCCGTCTCGGTTGGCGGCCGCCTCTTTTATCCCCCCACGACAGGGGCATCAGACACCACCGAGAAGTAACGCTCTTTACGGTGCCAACTCGCACAGGGGCCAGCCACCCTCAAGGCTGTGTAATCCGCCAGTATCCTCCTCCTCCTCCTCCTCCTCCTCCTCGTCCTCCTCCTCCTCCTCCTCCTCCTCCTCCTATTCCTCCTCCTCCTCCTCCTCCTCCTTCTCCTCCTCGTCATCCTCTTCCTTCTTTTCCTCCTCCTCCTCCTGTTCCTGCTCCCTCTACCTCCTCCTCCTCCTTCTTTTCCTCCTCCTCCTCATCCTGCTCCTCCTCTTCTTCCTCTCCCTCCTTCTCCTCCTCCACCTCCTCCTCCTCCTTTATAGATGGACCCTCCCTGTCGTACCCAGAGGCCGGTCGAATCGGCGGGCCAGACGTTTCGCCTAAGACTCCCTCACCATTTATGATCCTGAAGCTTTCAAAGTTGGCAACAGTTTCAGCGATGGAGGGCGGGTTGCTTCCAAAATGTGGCGCTCTCCTTAGTGCCGCGCACATTCGTTCTCAAGAACTTGCAAGAGCTCCACGATTTGAGGGCAGGTCGTGTTCAAAACGTGGATCTCGCCTTAACGCCGCGCACATTCGTTGTAGAAAAATTGCAAAGAGTTCCACAGATTGAGGACAGGTCGTGTTCAAACTATGGCTTTCGTCCTAGCGCCGCACACATTCGTTGTCAACATTTGCAAGAGCTTCACGGTTTGAGGGCGGGTCGTTTTCAAAATGTGGCTCTCGCCTGAGCGCCGCGCACATACGTTGATTCGCGGTGTTGGAGTCCCAGGAAGGGTGTTCTGGCACGATTCAGGATCGCCAAGACTTAACAGTCAGGTGAACTCGTGGCGTTGAAATCCTGAGAATTGCGTTTGGGCACGCCTCAGGATTTTCACATGGCTGTCCCCCAACGTGGTAATACCCTCAGTGGGAATGAACCCTTGCAGGGGCCTGTGAAGAGGAAGCTTGGAGTGAGGGTGTATTCCGACATCGTTGATGAGTCTTGGGTTTACACTGGTCCTCCTCCTCATCCTCCTCCCCATCCTCTCAGTCCGCCCCATCCTCATCATCCTCCTACTCGGCAGCAGCATCATAAGAATAAGTATCATCATCATCAGCATCATCACCACCACCATCATCCTCATCATCATCACCACATTAATCGTCATCATCATCAACAACATCATCAGCATCATGAGCATCATCATCGTCAGCATGAGCATCATCATCATCATCAGCATCATCATCATCAGCAGCAGCATCATCACCATCCGCAGCTTCATCAGCATCATCAGCATCTCATCACAACCACCACCATCATCAACGTCGTCATCAGCATCAGCATCATCGTCATCATCAGCAGCATCATCAGTATCAGCATCACCAGCATCATCATCAACATCACCATCACCATCGCCATCACCATCATCATGCCCGCCACCGCCCTCGTCCTCGGAGGACGACGCAGAAGAGTGCAGGGGAAGGGGTGGAGCGGGAAGTGGGAGAGGGGAGGGGAAGGCAGGAGCAGGAGAAGAGATAGAGAGAGAGATATATATGTATATATATACATATACATAAACACTAGGAACAATAAGATGGAGAAAAAGAATAATCATAAACCTACGACGAATAAGAGGAATCCGAATAGTGATAATTATCCCGGCAAAGCAACCTCACAGCGATGTGTAGAAGCATATCTGGAAGCATTCCCCTCGAGATTCAGTTGATAATCCAGTTGTAGAATTCTGCTGTTCTCGCAGTTGCAGTCGCATTCGCGATGACAGTCGCCGTGGCAACGGCAGTCGCAGTCACAGCCTCAGCCTCAGCCTCAGCCTCAGCATCAGCCTGCCTCAGCCTCAGCCTCAGCCTGCCTCAGCCTCGGCCTCAGCATGCTTCAGCCTCAGCCTCAGTCGGCGTTCAGCCTCGGCCTCAGCCTCAGCCTGCCTCAGCCTCACCCTGCATCAGCCTCAGCCTCAGCCTCAGCCTTCCTCAGCCTCAGCCTGCCTCAGCCTCAGCCTCAGCCTGCCTCAGCCTCAGCCTCAGCCTGCTTCAGCCTCAGCCTCAGTCTGCCTTCAGCCTCGGCCTCAGCCTCGACCTCAGCCTCAGCCTGCCTCAGCCTCAGCCTGCCTCAGCCTCAGCCTCAGCCACAGCCTGCCTCAGCATCAGCCTGCCTCAGCGTCTGCCTCAGCCTCAGCCTCAGCCTGCCTCAGCCTCAGCCTCAGCCTCAGACTGCCTCAGCCTCCGCCTGCCTCAGCGTCTGCCTCAGCATCAGCCTGCCTCAGCCTCAGCCTGCATCAGCCTCAGCCTCACCCTGCCTCAGCCTCAGCCTCAGCCTGCCTCAGCCTCAGCCTCAGCCTGCTTCGGCCTCAGCCTCAGTCTGCCTTTAGCCTCGGCCTCAGCCTCAGCCTGCCTCAGCCTCAGCCTCAGCCTGCCTCAGCCTCAGCATCAGCCTGCCTCAGCCTCAGCCTCCGCCTGCCTCAGCCTCAGCCTCAGCCTGCAGCCTCAGCCTCAGCCTCAGCCTCATCAGCCTCAGCCTCAGCCTCAGCCTGCCTCAGCATCAGCCTGCCTCAGCCTCAGCCTCAGCCTGCCTCAGCCTCAGCCTCAGCCTGCTTCAGCCTCAGCCTCAGTCTGCCTTCAGCCTCGGCCTCAGCCTCAGCCTGCCTCAGCCTCAGCCTGCATCAGCCTCAGCCTCAGCCTCAGCCTGCCTCAGCATCAGCCTGCCTCAGCCTCAGCCTCAGCCTGCCTCAGCCTCAGCCTCAGCCTGCTTCAGCCTCAGCCTCAGTCTGCCTTCAGCCTCGGCCTCAGCCTCAGCCTGCCTCAGCCTCAGCCTGCATCAGCCTCAGCCTCAGCCTCAGCCTGCCTCAGCATCAGCCTGCCTCAGCCTCAGCCTCAGCCTGCCTCAGCCTCAGCCTCAGCCTCAGCCTGCTTCAGCCTCAGCCTCAGTCTGCCTTCAGCCTCAGCCTCAGCCTTCAGCCTCAGCCTCAGCCTCAGCCTCAGCCTCAGCCTCAGCCTCAGCCTCAGCCTCAGCCTCAGCCTCAGCCTCAGCCTGCCTCAGCCTCAGCCTCAGCCTGCCTCAGCCTCAGCCTCAGCCTGCTTCAGCCTCAGCCTCAGTCTGCCTTCAGCCTCGGCCTCAGCCTCAGCCTGCCTCAGCCTCAGCCTGCATCAGCCTCAGCCAGCCTCAGCCTCAGCCTCAGCCTGCTCAGCCTCAGCCTCAGCCTGCCTCAGCCTCAGCCTCAGCCTGCTTCAGCCTCAGCCTCAGTCTGCCTTCAGCCTCGGCCTCAGCCTCAGCCTGCCTCAGCCTCAGCCTGCATCAGCCTCAGCCTCAGCCTCAGCCTGCCTCAGCATCAGCCTCAGCCTCAGCCTCAGCCTCAGCCTGCCTCAGCCTCAGCCTCAGCCTGCTTCAGCCTCAGCCTCAGCCTGCCTTCAGCCTCAGCCTCAGCCTCAGCCTCAGCCTCAGCCTCAGCCTGCATCAGCCTCAGCCTCAGCCTCAGCCTGCCTCAGCATCAGCCTGCCTCAGCCTCAGTCAGCCTCAGCCTCATCAGCATTCAAAATGTGGCCCGGGAATGGATTTCTGGGAACTCGAAGAACACGAAGTGGCCTACAGTTGGCTCTGGGCATTCAAAATCATGCCCAGGAATGGAGTTCTGGGAACTCGAAGACCACGAAGTGGCCTACAGTTGGCTCCGGGCATTCAAAATCATGCCCAGGAGTGGAGTTCTGGGAACTCGAAGACCACGAAGTGGCCTACAGTTGGCTCCGGGCATTCAGAATCATGCCCAGGAATGGAGTTCTGGGAACTCGAAGACCACGAAGTGTGTTACTGTTGGCTAAAAAAGGAATCCCCGGTTTTCCCCCGCATCCCCCGGATCCTGCCCAGACCCCCCTGGGGAATCAGGATGCTCTCTTTTGACCCCACTAGAAACCTATCAGTCTTCGCTGTTAGGAAAAAAGAGGAAGACGAATAAGAATAAGAATCCGAAGACGAAGACGAGGAAGAACAATAACAGGAAGAAGAAGAAGAAGAAGAAGAAGAAGAAGAGCAAGAATGAGGAGGAGGAGGAGGAAGAGGAGGAGGAGGAGGAGCATCAGCAGCAGCAGGAGGGCCTGCCTCCTCGTCGTCCTCCTCTCCCCCTGTGCTCGGCCGCGCCCCCCCCGCGGCCGAGGTGTCGAGGACGTCCGCGCACGTGGGCCTCTCGGCGGGGTCCGGGTGGGCCGCCTCCGGGGCGCGCTTCTCTGCCGGCGGCGGGCAGACGGAGGGAGTGGGGGGGAGGATCGGGGAGGGGAGGGAGGAGGAGGATCGAGGATATCGAGGATATCGAGGATCGAGGACCGAGGGTCGAGGGTCGAGGGTCGAGGGGGGGGGGGGGGGGGGGGGGTCGAGGGCGAGGACCGAGGGTCGAGAGGACCGAGGTCGAGGGTCGAGGATCGAGGGTCGGGGATCGAGGGGCGAGGATCGAGGACCGAGGGTCGAGGGTCGAGGGGGGGGAGGAGGGTCGGGGAGCGAGGGGCGAGGACCCAGGGTCGAGGATCGAGGGTCGAGGATCGAGGGTCGAGGATCGAGGGCCGGGGATCGAGGGGCGAGGATCGAGGACCGAGGGTCGGGGGTCGAGGGGGGGGAGGAGGGTCGGGGAGCGAGGGGCGAGGACCCAGGGTCGAGAATCGCGGGTCGAGGATCGAGGGTCGGGGATCGAGGGTCGAGGTGGAGGAGCAGGATCGAGGATCGAGGGTCGAGGATCGAGGGTCGGGGATCGAGGAGGGCGGAGGGGGAGGGGGGAGGGAGACCACTCGGAGACGTTTGCCGCCCAGACTGCAGATCTAAACGACGGCCAGCTGGCGACGACTGAGACTGAAACTGTACCCCTGGGCGAGAAGGAAAATGATTGAGGCACCGGGAAGAACTTTCTGACTCCGCAGTCGGCCAGTCGGCCCGTCGGCCAGTCGGGGAGTCGGCCAGTAGTTGGCCAGTGGACCAGTCGGCCAGTCGGCCAAGGACGGGGGGGGAGTCGGATAGTTCATCCCGGTGCCCCAAAAATTTGCTAAATGTCCTGGGCGGGCTCATCGCCTTCTGTGTAACGGGGGGCCGCTGGGGGGTCCACCAGGCCAGCTGGCCGTTCCCCTTTTGGGTGGAACCTCCCCCAACGCTGTGTCTTGTCAAGGGCCTCGTTGCCCGCGGCGGGGATGGGGTGGCCGCTGCAGGGCACGTCGAGCCCCACCCTCAGCCTGTCGCCAGAAGGGCGGGGGGGGAGGACGGGGAGGGAGGGAGGGAAGGAGAGGGGAGGGGAGGGGACGGGGAGGACCCAGGATCGAGAACCAGTTTCGCTTCTTTCTCCCTTCTTTTGGGGCGCACGTGGGGAGTTTTTTCTCGCCGTCACGGCCGGCTGCCCCATCGACGTCCTGGCCAGGACGCACCCCAGGACGGGACTCAAGGCTTAGGTCGGGCGTGTCCTCCTACAGTCGGATTTTGGACGAAAGATAAACAACTGTCAAAACATCATACAAAACGAATTCAAAAATAGTCGCAAACATCGTCCCCAGACTGCTTTTTGACTGTGTTTGAATATCCCTCCTGTAGAGGGACAGGCCCGACTTAGCTCAAGGCCGATGTTTGACCCCCGAACCTTTGGGTGACCCAAAAGGGGGTCCAGCTGAAAGGGAGTGGTGCAATAGATTTGGGGCAATCGTATTGCAGACGTACTGCGCTGGAGAATTGTATTGCATTGTATTGCAAGTACTGAAGCACTGCACGCGAAAACCCAGCAACACATTTGCGCCCATGGATGTACTGCGCGCCCCCAATCTATTGCAGCCCCACAAAGTCTATGGCACCACATCTACTGCACCGCCCCCTTGTCGCTGGAGCCCCTTTCGGGTCCGCCCGAGAACCTTCTTGCAGGGAGGGAGGGGCCCAGGGCCCCTCGCGCGCGTCGGGAGCAAGAGCGACGGAGGGTGTTCCGCAGACTTCGGCCTCGAGGGGCCCTCGCTCGATGGGCATGTTTTCCACCACCACCACCACCAGCGCCACAAGCTGGAGGGGGAGGGGGTCCTCCTCCTCCTTCTCCTCCTCCTCCTCCTCCTCCTCCTCCTCCTCCTCGTTCCCCCCTCCAACCCAAGAGGAGGAGAAGGAGGAGGAAGAGGGCGACCTCCTCCCCCTCCAACTTGTGGTGGTGGTGTAAAACAAGCCAATCATCACCTAGGGAGCCCACAAAAAACGTACGCGCCCAACCATGTACATGAACACGGCCCCTCGATCCGTGAGACCGTCCGCGTGATCGAAACCAATGCGGATTCATGTGCGCGTACGTCCTTCTTTCGCTCCTGATCACTGAGCCCCAGGACCGTCATAACTCGACCCTGGGTGAAAAGCTCGATCTCCAGGAGGGGTCGAGACCTCCAGGGATGCACGTCGAAAAAGAATATAAGAAAACATCTATAGAGAGAGAGAGAGAGAGACATTTACACACACACACACTCGCCCGGATTCTGGAGAGGAACGGAGGGAGGGAAGAAGCGCGGAGGAGAGTCGACCGTCAACGTCGTTCGCCACGCAGCCGAGGACAGGGAGAGGGAATTTGTTTGACCTCTACAGATCCACCGCATAGTGCAACCAGCTGGCAGGGCGGGACCTGCAAGCTGTGAGGAAAGAGGCAAACAACAGTGCCAAAGTTAGGCACCGTCGTCTGAGACCTCTTCCAACCAGCGCCTAAGAGACAGCTCGGGGCCAAGGGCCACAGGACGGTGCCCAAGCACTATGTGCACCTGCCACAACATCTCTAAGAGAAGGGGCAGGCACACGTGACCAAGGAGACCCCGAGCTGCAAGCGCAAAAAAGGAAGCCAGCTACAGAGAAACTGCAACTGGACGCTATCTCGTGCCGACGGCCTTCGGCTGTGCAAGAGGGACAACGGACGAGACAGCGCCCTCCCACTAGGGCCGCGATGGCACCAAGACTTGGAGGGCCGAGACCGTGGGACGCGCAACGCACACACGCACGAGAAGCGCGCCCAAACGCCAAAAAGAGGATGTTGGGGCCCTGAACCTACGCTCAAAGCCACAGCAACACCAGCCGAGCCACGGTCAGGATGGAGTCCTCCCCGTGCTCGGACCAAAAAGAGGTGCACCCAAGATGTGTGCGCACCTTCCCCCAGAGATGGGGTGCCTGACGCTCGTGCACGACGACGCATACGCAACGAGAGAGCGAAAAAAAACTAGCCAAAGAAAAGAATCGACCACCCACAAAAGGACGACGAGCCCGCAGCCCCTGGTGCAGCCAGCGCCAGGACGACCGACGGACTCGCCCCAGATGTGGGGTAACGCACGGATGCCTGCCAAAAGGGTCAGTCGCATCGGGCCGTGCAGAAGAGAAAGAGATGGCGTACCCTCGCCACAGGGAAAACTCGACCACCCACAAAAGGACGACGAGCCCGCAGTCCCTGGTGCAGCCAGCGCCAGGACGACATACGGACTCGCCCCAGATGTGGGGTTTAACACGGATGCCTGCCAAAGGGGTCAGTCGCATCGGGCCGTGCAACAAAACGAAGACGAAATGGCGGCCCTGCGCCAAAGAGAAATCAATCCGAGCTGTCCGACTCGTCCTGGCTGCGTCTCGCCAGGAAGGAAGGCGTTAGAAGTGGTCCCTGAGAAGGAGGCTGCGGGGATGCGTCCTCTTCGGCCTCTGGCCGACTCCGCACGCATATGCCCCCCCTCGAGGGGAGGGGCTAGCTGCAGCAGAAAGATCGCCCTTGCCATCACAAGGACGGTGCACGCACTCCTCTTTCCCCCCGTCAGTCACACCCTCCGAGTCCCGACCCACTCCAGACGGTCTATCGACGCCCTCAAAGACATACGAGTCAAAACAGGCCATACAGTTGTCAAGGTCGACTGTGACCCGTTCTTTCCGCTTGAAGTAGTGAGGGCGGTCACCGCGAAGCAGATATCGCCAACCATATCTAGCAGCACGCGACGGCGGGGAGCACATTTTCCGCCAAGGCCTCTGACTGAGGCCCCTGAAGAGTAGCACTTGCATCGTAGGCAGATGAACAAGACCGAGCCGTCGGAGCAATTGAAACCCACCGTGCGGTGATCCAACGCTTGCTGCTTGGCCGCATGCAACTTGGAAAAAGCCACACATCGCCCTGGAGGCGGGAAACTCCCTGCCCCTCGTCGACCCAGCAGACAGACAGCACACCTCCAAATGCCGCTCCAACGCTCCCACTGGTGAGGCACGGGGGGGGGGCTCGAAGAGGGAGCGAGCTCAGGTGGGGTGTACGGCACATCGAGGGACAACTTCGGCCATAGCGGCAGAAGGTTGGCAGCTAGAATGCAATACGCACGGGCAGCATCCACCAGACGAGTCACTTCCTCCATCTCCGCAGGGGCAGACGGGTGGAGCAAAAGGCCATGCTTGGCCCCAATGTCAGCATCAGAGTTCCCTTTGCGGAGAAACCTCTCACGAGCAGACAGGCCCTCCTCTTCCAGACTGAGATGAGCCTTGACCTTCACAATGTCCTCTACAAGCTGGCCGTCAAAGGAGTTGGCATGTAGGATCATGCCCGAATAGGCGCGCTTCCCCGAGTATCTTTCCGTCTCGGGGAGCCCACTTCAGGGAGAGGGAGGGAAGGGACAAGCGAGGGGAAAAAGGAAAGGTGAGGAGGAGGAGGAGGAGGAGGAGGGGGAGGGGAAGGAGGGAGAGAAAAAGTGTCGCTGACAGCCTCTTCACTGAGCGAGAGAATGAAAGTTCCTCGCCACTTCGCAGCGACCTTGTGGGGAGGGGGGAGCAGGAGGCGATGGGGACAGATGGCAGGCATCTGACAGTCCCCGTGCCCTCCCTGACCTCCTTCTCCCTCCTCCCTCGGCACCCAGACCCTCTCGAGTCATGAAAAAAACGACGGACGGCTTTTCTCCATATTCTGCCTCTGGGGGGCCCTGACCAGGCCTCGGGACCGTCGACAAACGACTCGGGATGAAAAACCGATCCTGGGGAGTGGATCCAGACCTCTGGGGGTCGAGTCATGGAAAAAAATAACGTCGGGGGTCTGGAAGGGAGGATGAGTAAGGGGTACACGAGGGCAAGGGGTTACAGTCAGTGCGACAGCCAAGACTCCTCTTGAGGGGTGCGAGTGCGTTCGGCGGTTTTCAAAGACTCTCCGATGGTTTCGGATGGTTCGGATGCTCTTGGAGGCTTGCGTATGGTGCTGTCAACGCATGGGGGGCGGATGTTTGGCGAATGCTGATCTCTCAATGCAGCGCCCACTGGCCGATATCACTGTCCGATGCCCTCGTGGACCCTACCAGTCGGTCCATTCGGATCTCCCAGACTCCACAGAATTGGAGATTTCCACGGTGCACCTCATGGCTTGCCGATTCCCTTTCGAAATGCAGCTGAGCAGCATCGCAGCCCCCAGGGGGGGAGGCGGAGGATCAGGAGGAAAAGGAGGAGGAGGAGGAGGAGGTAGAGGAGGAGGTGGAGGAGGAGGAGGAGGAAGAGGAGGAAGAGGAGGAGGAGGAGGAGAAGGAGGAGGAGGAGGAGAAGGAGGAGGAGGAAGAGGAGAAGGAGGAGATGGAGGAGGAGGAGGAGGAGGAGGAGGAGGAGCTGGAAAGGAGGAAGAGGAGGAGAACGAGGAGGAGTAGGACCAGGAGGCAAGGGGACGAGGAAGGGAACCCAAACGCCCCCCCGCGACTGCACTGGGGATACTCCGGGCACGGGGCGTACGGCCGGGAGCTGTGGGATAGCGTGTCGCCCCAGCGGCCCCGGCAACACGCCATGCCATGCAAGCGAAGAGCGTGTCGCTCCGCTCCGCGGGGCGGAGCGATGGGAAAGGCTCGGGGCGCTGGCGTTTGGAAAGGGGGACGAAGCACTCCTCCTCCAATTGCAGAATTCCAGCCAAGTCGCACGCTCCTCGAAATTCACTTGCACTGCCGCCTGACTGCGAAGAAAGGCGGGGCGTCGGAAGCTCCCAGCCCTTTGAATAGGGAGCCCGGGCTGACCCAGACGTGGATAGCGTGTCGCGCCGAAGCGTGGTGGGCCACAGCCTGCGCAGCAACACGTCACCCAACAGTTCCTGACAGGCGAGGGGAGAGCACGGGATCGACATTTTTAGTTCGGGCATGTCCTCCTACGGGCGGACTTTGGAGGAAAAGGAAAAATAGTCAAAAAATGATCAGCAATGGCCAAAAATGGTCGAAAAATCGCCCCCTGACTGTTTCTTAACTATTTTTGAATATTACTCCTGCAGAGGGACAGGCCCGACTTCAGTCTACATCGAGGGCGGGGGAGCGCCCGAGAAGAGATATCGGCGCCCTTGACGAGCCACGCCCCCACGCGCCCAGGGAGGGGCAGCGGGGGGAGGTGAAGGGGGACAGGGAGGGAAGGGGGGGCAACAGAAGGAGGAGGACCCTGAGATCCGACGCTGCGGAAAAAAACAGCCTCGCGAACCCATCGTTCTGTCCCCGTTTTCGAGCCGGATAGATCTGTGGTGAAGACGGGGCCCGAGACTCGGCGAAAACGCCTGATGTGCAAAAGAAGTAGCGCCTGGATCTCGGGGGAGTGGAAGGAGGAGGAGGAGGAGGAAAGGGAGGAGGAGGACGAGGAAGAGGAGGAAGAGGAGGAGAAGGAGGAGGAGGAAGAGTAGCACGAAAACATCAGAAAGAGGAAGAGGAGTCCCTGCCTTGAAGGCCGAGGCCGCGTAGCCCGCCACGACGACGTGCATCAGCGGGGTCAGCGACCTGCGGCCCACTGATGATCCCACCCTCGCCCCTCTCTTCTCTCCTCGCCATCGCTCGGACGTCCATTCCCCGTGCATCTTTCGATGTCGTGCGTGTACTCGTTCGCAAGATGGCCCAAGATACTGTGCGATGGCCCTCGCCGAATCAAAATGCACACGTCCGAGCGATGCCAAGTCTCTCGTCTATCCGCTCTCCAGTTACTCAATATGAATACTACTCTCCTCTCCCCTGAAACTCTCCAGGGCGTGGGCCTTCTCTGCGTACTGTTCTTAACACACACACACACACACACACACACACACACACACACACACACACACAAAGGATCGACCAAAGTTTGGTCGAATTGTTTTTACCCACCTGTTTTTTGCGGTGTCGGTTCTCTTCCCAGCCGCGTCAATCCCGCGCGAAGCCCACACCTCACCTACTACTTGGTGAATCCTCCCACGCACATGGGATTTGCGCTCCGACGCACGCCTCCCCCCTCCCCTTCTCTTTCTCACCATCACTGGCGCGCGCGCACCATACACAAACGAACATGCTGTCTGACGCAGCACGACGCCCGCACGAGACGCACGTACCCATCCGCACACGCATGATACACATACGCGAGACACACTGACGCGGATCGCACACATACGCACAGCACACATACAGCACGGGTACACACAGCGTGGCGATTTCTTCACACCAAAGGGGGTGCGCAGGGGGCGGTCCTTCCTTCACCGCTGTCCCTGTCGGTCTCAGGGTCGCGGGGCGTGGCAGGCGTGGTACTTCCTCCACACCAAAGGGAGTGCGCAAGGGCTGGTCCCTCACCGCGGTCTCTTATCCGTCTCAGGGTCGCCGGGCGTGGCAAGCGTGACACTTCCTCCACACCAGGTGGGGTGCGCAGGGGCTGGTCCCTCACCTCGGTCTCCATTCGTCTCAGGGTTGCGGGACGTGGTAGGCGTGGCACATTCTCAACGCCACAGTGGGTGCGCAAGGGGTGGTCCCTCACCGCGATCTCTATCCGTCTCAGGGTC
This sequence comes from Prorocentrum cordatum, assembly GCA_963575745.1. Classification (NCBI taxonomy): domain Eukaryota; class Dinophyceae; order Prorocentrales; family Prorocentraceae; genus Prorocentrum; species Prorocentrum cordatum. The sequence continues at coordinate 853,521 of CAUYUJ010015982.1, forward strand.
GCGGGGCGTGGTAGGCATGGCGCTTCCTCCACGCTATACGGGGTGCGCAGGGGGTGGTCCCTCACCGCGGTCTACATCCGTCTCAAGGGTACGGGGCGTGGCAAGCGTTTCACGTACTCCACGCCACAAGCGAGGCGGAAAAAGGGGTCTGTCACCGCCGTCTCTGATCGAAACGGCAGCTTTGATGCTCGAGGCTAACTGCCGCAACCAAGGGCCACGCAGACATGAGCAGGGAGACGAAAGGAGTTATCCCGACAAGCTGGCGCGTAGTAGCAGTGGTAGCAGCAGCAGTAGCAGTAGCAGTAGTAGTAGCAGTAGTAGCAGTAGTAGTAGCAGCAGCAGCAGCAGCAGTAGTAATTCGCCGGCCCAACGGGCCAAAGGCGTGCTAAGATCTCCGGTAACTGCTAAACAATACTTCTAGTTCGCGCGCGCGGGGCGGCCCCTGGGGGTCCCCCGGCGAAAAGTACCCCGACCGCCGCCC
>CAUYUJ010015982.1:859001-894001 GCA_963575745.1 Prorocentrum cordatum
TTCGGCTCTGCTCGTTCGGCCCAGGGGGGCACGAATATCTTGAGATCGGCCTGCCAGGCTCGGCCTGGGCGGTTCGGACCTGCTCAACTGGGCGCGGGCGTTTCTGCGGGCGCGGCGGATCTGACGGCTTCGACCGGGCAGGGTCGGCCTGGGCGCTGCAGGCGCACCTGGCTCGGCCTGGCTGGTTTGGCTCGGGCGCTGCGCACCTGCTTGTGCCCCACAAACTGGCGCGGCCTGGTTGGAGCCAATTTTCCTTGCTGGATCGGCCAACCTGGTTCAGCACGTACGCCGCAGATTGGCATGGCTCGGCGTGGACTGTTTAGCCTGGTCACCGCGGATCGTTTGCCACGTTTGGCCTGGAGCTCGGCCTGGTTGCCGCGGATTCCGTTCGGGTTTCGGCACGGTTGCGGCGGATATTCGCCTCGGTCGGCCTGGCTGGCTCGCCGTGGGCTCCGCGGGTCAGCTCAGCTCGCGCGCCGCCAGCGTGCGCCGTCTCACTCTTCGATCCCGCTGCCGCTCCGTCGGCACCATGCGCCGAAGGACGGAGCGCGCAGATGGCCAGTTTTCAAGGGGCCATGGGACACACAAATAAGAACACACAAATCCCAGGATTCCCAATATCTTCTCATACTTTCTGGGGTTCCGTCTTCCCCCCATGGTCCACCTTTTCCCACGTTTCTGCTCCTGGGAAGCGACGATTCCTTGTGTTTGCGTATGTTTGCTCCCCTCCTGAAGTGTGACTCCCCCTGGAGCGTCGCGCGCGACGTGCAACGCCGCCCGCCCCCCCCCCCGCCGGTTCCCCCGCAGCGCCCCCGCAGACTCTCGCGGCCGGCCCGGCCCCTCGCTCGCCGAGAAGGCTCGCCGGCAGTCCGACGAGCGGCCGGCCGCTGCCTGCACCGGCCCTCGCAACGCACGCAAGCGCGACCTGGCGGCGCGCACAATGGGGTGTTTTTTTTTTCTGCGCCACGGCAATGCGCAGAAGAAATCAGAAAACGGTGCCGGCGCGCGCGCGCTCCCGCGCGCGCGCTCCCCCCACGCGGCGCGCACAAGGGGGTGGTGATGATGCGACGCGCGGCTTCGTTGGATGCGTGCTCGATGATGGCTTGGTAGATCAGGCAACAAAAAAAGAAAACCCCGTTGCCAAAATGGCGCTCCTCCAGGAGGCTGCCCCCCGCCTGCGGGAGGAAGGAGCCTCATAGGACGCCTCCAGCGGTCCAAGGAGCTCGGGCAGCGTGATTCCTGCGGGCGCGGGCCTCCCTGCGGACAGCGGGGTGGAGGGAGGCGGGAGGGCTCCTCAGAAGGAGGCTGCCTCTTAGAAGGCGCCGGCCTTACATCTATGTATAGAGAAGGCCCGCGCCTTCTCTGAGAAGCAGGGGTGCTTTTCTAGGAGGCCCTCCCCCCTCCCCACCCCCCTCTGCGCGTGGCTGTCTCGCGCCGCATGCCAGCGCAACCCCCCAAAAAATACTGCTGTTCTGTGTATTTTCTTGCCTGCGGCCGCGGGGGAGCGGGGGCGGCCGGCGCCGAGGGGCGAGTCCAGCTGCCGTGAAAAAACGCACAGTTCAGGCTGCGGCCACTGCAGCAGAGAGAGCGGAGTCGAACAAGCCTCCGAACGGTCCGAAGCCCAGGCATCCTGCACCATCCTGCAGTCAGTTGCCACTTCGAGGCCCTTGGGGCCCGAGAGCTCCAACACCATCCAGGAAGCGAGCAAACCCAACCGGCCCCCGCCGGCCGGACAAGATGGGGCAGGGGCCATGAGCTCTTCCTACCACGGTGACAACCCCGCCCGTGCACACGACATCCAATCCCGCACGCGAGAAAGATGGAAAATCTTACTCCAGCACTGAACTGTCCAGGCAAACTCTCCTCGTGAGTACCCCATGCGGCGGCACGAGGTCCCACTCGAACCCTGGTTCTGAATACGGCGAAGCCCATCTCCATTCTGCATATGGCGCCAGCGCTCGCACATGGAGGGGCAACGTACACTTGCGAACTGGAATGTGTAGCAAGCTAGAGATGTCTAGATCGCGCAGTTTGGGCGGATGAGCTTGGCAAACATGAGGATGGTGCAAAAGCGAACCTCTGGCGCCCATGCACCACTGGCACGTGTTGTCGATATTCTTCCTGTCCTGAAACAGACCTCCTGAGTCGGGACCCCTCCTGCAATAACTCCTGCGAGTCCACCTGCTGCTTGAGACCGTTCATTAGGTCGAAGCGTTCCCAAAAACTCGATGACAGGCTCGATTAGAGGTCCTTCCTCCAATCCTTCGATCCGCCCATCTCCTAAACTGATGATCAGCTGGTCTCTAACAGCCTTGCCGAATACCGCATTATGCAATCGGGCCCCGAGCTGGGAGTCATCCACCAGCTGCCCTGATCGGCTGAAGAAGACACACCAAGGGATCAGGGTCCAGTTCTGGCGCCTGAAGGTCAGGACAACCGCGCCTGCTGGGCCAGGAACTTGGTTCCAATCGCGACCCTGCTTGCTAGAAAAAAGCCAAGAGCTCTGCGACAGAACGATGGGATTGACCCATCTATGGCGGGCCGCCTGACCCTGCGACATAATCGGAAACATGTTGGCGTCGTACTCCTCTTCCCTCCTCCTCCTCCTCCTCCTCCTCATCATCATCATCATCATCATCATCAGCATCATCATCATCATCATCATCATCATCATCATCATAATCATCAGCAGCAGCAGCATCATCATCATCATCATCATCATCATCATCATCATCATCATCATCATCATCATCATCATCATCTTCCTCATCGTCCTCGTCCTCCTCGTCCTCCTCCTTCTCCTCCTCGGCATGGACACCATCACCATCAGCAGCATCATCAGCAGCAGCATCAGCATCATCCTCATCATCATCATCATCATCAATGGCATAGTCATCATCATCTACATCATCACGATCGCCATCATCAGCAGAAGCATAAACATCATCAGCATCAGCATCAGCATCATCAGCATCAGCATCATCATCGCCATCACCATCATCATCAGCATCAGCATCATCACCCTTATCAGCTTCATCATAATCGCCATCATCACCTATATCATCATCATCATCGTCATCATCAACATCTTCATCATCATCATCATCATCATCATCATCATCATCATCATCATCATCATCATCATAATCATAATCATAATCATAATAATCAGCAGCATCGTTGTCACCATCATCGTCAGCAGCATCATCAGCAGTATCATCCGCAGCACCAGCAGCAGCATCCTCATCATCGTCAGCATCAGCATGATACTGGTATTATTCTGCATCATCATTATCATCATCGTCATCAACCTCTCCGTGTTCATCACCATCACAACCATAACAGTCACCATCACCACCAGCATCATCATCACCATCATCAACAGCATCATCATCGACATCGTCATAATCATCAGCATCATCAAGCTCAGCATCATCATCATCAGCAGCAGCATCATCCTCTTCATCCGCATCAGCATCATCATCGTCAGCATCATCATCATCAGCAGCATCATGGTCATCATCATCATCATCATCAGCAGCAGCATCGTCATCTTCATCATCACCATGAGCGCCATCTTCATCATCACAAGCATCATCATCAGCAACACCATCATCATCGTCCTCCTCCTCCTCCTCCTCGCTACCTCTTCCTCCTCCTTCTCCTCCGTCTCCTCGTCCTCCTCCTCCTCTTCCTCTTCCCCCTCCTCTTCCTCCTCCTCCCCTTCATTGTCTCTCTCGCCTTGATTCTCGCCCTCGGCCTCGGCCTCGCCCCCCCGCCCCCTCGTCCCCCTCCTCCAGCTCCTGCCGCGACCGGTGGCCCGCGAAGTTGGCGAAGCAAAAGAGCCAGAACAGCACCGCGGCGGGCACGAGCCCGTGGTGGAGCAGCCTGCTCCAGTACTTGAGCCGCAGGAGGGCGGCAGCGTGGGGGCGCCTGTAGGAGGAGCAGCAGCAGCAGGAAGAGGAAGCTGAAGAAGAAGAAGATAAAGATAAAGAAGAAGCAGAAGAAGAAGAGATGATGAGGAATAGCACGAGGTGGGGAAGGAGGAGGGAGGAGGGCGAAGGAGAAAGAGGGAGTAGAAGGAGGAGGAGGAGGACGAGGAGGATAAGGAGGAGGAGGAGGAGGAAGAGGCGGAGAAGGGAGGAGGGAGGAGGGTGAAGGGAGGAGGGAGGAGGAAGGAGGGAGGGGAGGAGAGGGAGGAGAAAAGGGGCGGGAGCGAAGAGGGAGGAGAAGGAGGAGGGGAAGCAAAAGGGGGAAAGGTGGAGGAGGAGGAGGAGGAGGTAAGAGGAGGAGGGGGAGGAGGAGGAGGAGGAGGAGGAGGAGGAGGAGGAGGAGGAGGAAGAGGAGGAGGGAAGAGGAGGAGGGGGAGGGACGAGGAGGAGGAGGAGGAGGAGGGGGAGCAGGAAGAGGAGGAGAAGGAGCAGGAGGACGAGGAGAAGCAGGAGGAGGATGAGAAGGGGGAGGAGGATAAGGATGAGGAGGAAGAAGTGGAGGAAGAGAAGGAGTTCGGATACCCTGGGGGATGCGGGTCTTACGATCGCGCCGCACCGCAAGCACCGACTAGCGCCAGACGAGAACGCGGGCAGCTGCACAAGCCGAGGCGATTCACTCAGCAGTCGGCGCGGACTCCAGCTTCACTACACTGTAAGTATGAAGCGCTAGAGTGATGCCCTGACACGTGCGATGCAGCGACGTGGCGCTGTCGCGGTCGGCAGCGCAGGCAGCGTCGGGGCCCAGGCCCCAGAACGTGAGCGTCGCGCGGAGGAGACGAAGGGGCAGGGAACCAGAGGAGGCCCGGCAGGCGAGGACAGGAGAGGCAGTGGAGAGAAATGCCTCCGCGGCATGTGGACAGCCGAATGCGCACGGGCGGGACACCAGAACGTGCCTGCGGGCGGTTGTGGTCCACCCTCCGCTGAGAGTTTGAAGGACAGCCCAACGCCAGCTCGGACGGAGACCCCTGGAGGGTCCGGCGCCAGCTCCAGAGTGACACTCGCAAATTCTGGACAGATCTCGACGACGACGACGACGACGACGACGACGACGACCCTTCGTGGAACTGGCCAGGAGGCGACCGCCCGCACCACGCTCCACAAGGCCAAGCGCCTCTGGGAACACGCCTAGCAGAGAGCGAGACGGCGGTGGATCGCGACCAAGACCCGGGAGCTGGCCAGTGCCCAGGCTCCCGGCGATCTCGGCCGCTCCTGCACGGCTCTGCGGCGCACCTCCCTCCTGGGAAGCGACACCTCGTGCCTTAAAGGCCAGGAGCATGTCCCACTCGAGCAGCTGCGCCAGCACGCCACGGACGCCGCCAAAGACCTGGGCCACGTGGACGAAGCCACCCTCAAGCACGGCCTCCCCGCACTCAAGCCCGCAGTGTAAATCGGCGAGGTCCATGAGCACAAAGAGATCATCAAGGCGCTCAAGGGCATGCGCGAGGAGACCGCTGCGGGGCCAGACCAGGTGACGCCGGTAATGCTCAAGAGCGCAGGGCCCGCTCTGCATGCTCTGCTCATGGCCGTGGTTCAAGACATGCGGCAGCAAGACCCGGACACCTGGCCCAGCTCCGTCCACGAGGACTACGGTATCTTCCTGCACAAGAGGGGCCTGAGGGAGAAGCTGGACAACTACAGGTGCATCATGATCGGCTCCATCTGCAGCCGCCTGATTGCAAGAATCATGTCGGCCCGCCTCACGAAGCACCTCGACAAGGCGGGGCTTCTTCTGAAGCAGCAATATGGCTTCAGGCCGTACCGCTCCGTCGTCGGCCTGATCTTCTTCCTCCGGATCGTGCTCGAGTGCGCCGCCGCCCCAGACACCGTGGACGTCGGCGACCCGCTGGTAGCCATTTTCGCTGACTCGCACAAGGCGTGCGTATCCCCGCACGATCAAAGAGGCCACGTTCACGCTCGCAGAGCGCGCTGGTATCCCACCTTCCTGCATGGCCTGCACAGGCCCATCAACCACCAGATCAAGCGCAGCGAAAGGCTAAGCGAGCCCTCCCCGCTCCAGAGAGGCCTCCGCGAGGGCGACGCCACGTCCTGCCCGCTGCTCCACCTGTACCGCGCCAACGCCATGCGCCGCGCCACGGAGGTCATGCGGGACACGCTCGGCGCGGACATGGGTGTGCCGATAGGGGTCCGCAACGGCGTCCGGCTGGGGCTCAAGCCTGGTGCCAAGGCTCGCCAAGCGCCCGCCGACGACCTCCTCACTTTGCTCACGCCGTACTACGCCCACGACACCAACCTCTTCTGCCAGCGCAGCCAGTGCAAGCGGCACGAGCGGCTCCTCGAGGGCACGCTCTCGCTCTGGGGAGTTGAATTCCAGCCAGGGAAGTACGAGAGATTGATCACGATCCCAGACGGGGATCCTCTTCCTCCAGGTTTCGCAGAGGCCGCGCGCTTCGTAGGCGGTTGGCTCCGAGGCGACGGCCGACACAGCACGGAGACCACCAGGTGGGCAGAGCGAACGAACAAACTCTGGCAACGCCTCTTCTCGCAGATCCCACGCTTGGCCAACATGCTGTTCGCCGCCGAGGCCTGGATGTGGTCTGCAAGCAGCATCGGACGCCTGCAGGTGATCCAGAGCCGCATGGTGAGGGGAGCGCTGGCGTAGCAGATCCGCGACATGCACGAGTTGCAACAATGAAAGCGGACTCGGATTCAGAAAAGTGGCTCGCTCTGTGGCGAGAGCGCCATTCTGAAAGACGGAAGCAAAACGCCGATCCGAAAATGAGACCCACTCTGCAGCGGGAGCACCATTATGCCGAATACCGACGGATTGCAAAATTACTCCGACGGAAGGACCCCGCATGAGAATAACCTTGGTGCGCATGTGCGGGACAATTGAAAACTAACGATGGTGATGATGCTAGGTTGCGAGGGCGCCGGGATGCCAGTAAGCCAGGATGCCAAGACACCAAGATGCCAGGATGCCATGATGTAAGGGACGCCAGGATGCCAGCGTGCCAGGATGCCAGGAGGCCAAGACACCAAGATGCCATGATGCCAGGGATGCCAAGATGCCAGCGTGCTAGGATGCCAGGAGGCCAAGAGTTATGCTGCTCCCATCGTACTCAAGGACCACATCCCAGAAATAATTTCGAGCACCTGGAAAAGTGTCGAAACAGTGTCGAAACAGTATCGAAACAGTGTCGAACGAGAGTCTTCCAGGGCCCGACACATGAAAACCCTCGAGTCTCGGTACTTTCTTGGTGCTCGACATGCGTTCTGGTGATTCAGGCTAAAGTAGTTTGGAACATCATTAGCCAAGAGGCCAGGACGCCTGGATGAGAGCATGACAAGATCCTAGGATGCCAGGAATGCCAGGGTGCCTGGATGCCAGGGTGCCAGGATGCCAGCATCGCAAGATCCCAAGATGCCTGTGCCACCTGTGCGGCCTGTGGGATACGCGGGACATATGGGACCTGTGGAACATCTGGGCCACGCACGGCTTGCGGGACCTGTGGGGCCTGTGGAGCACGTGGAACTTGCCCCCGTCTGTGGAAGAGGGCCGCCTCCGAACGGGCTGCAGGCCAGGGCAGCCGCGGCGGCCAGAAGGCGGCGCGACCACATCGGGCAAGCAGATGCTGGTACGCATCGATGCTGGGCGCAGGATGGGCCAGCGCGACCATGGATTCGATCGAGGTGGGCCACTTGCAGCGGACGCGTTGCCCCACAATTGGCGGCCGCCTTCTTTTTTCATGCAGCGAACACCACCCCCCACGAGTCGTAGGAAACTTGAAGGCTCAATCAGCAAGGACTGCACCTCCACTCCACAGAGCTAGAACCCCGAGAGGGTTTTACAAAGACAGCGGGTCATATGGACAGCAGCAGCACCAGCAGGGAGAGGGAAGCAGGCGGCAGGGAGGAAAGAGGAAGAGACAAGAGCAGCAGGGAGAGAGGCAGGAAAGCGAGCGAGAGAGGAGGCAGCAGAGCCGAAAGGGAGGAAAGCACGGCAAGCGGCGCGCAGCAGCAGGAGGACGGGAGACCAGGGAACTGCATGCCAAATGAAACCCAGAAGCTGTATTAAGAAGCGCGGTTCACCTGCCCTGCAAGCGAGCACAACGGCATCCTGAAGCGGCCCCAGCCAATATCACGAGTGAAACCCGTACAGTCACGAGGCGAGGAGGAGGAGAAGAGAGATAGGAGAGAGAGGGACAACTAGACGGCACGCAAATCAAAGCAAGTACGAGGATTATGTTGAAGGACAGCGGCTCCGCTGCGATTGGCGACGGCTCCGCCCAGAAAGGAAACGGAGGCGGCCCCAAACGGGGGGAGCCAATGTCCTCATGCACGCCAAGGCCAAGCAAAAGCGCCGCCCCAGACCCTGAAACACTTCACGCCCCAAAAAAAGAAACACGTGCACACAACCTAGAGAATCACGGCCAATCCTTCACGTCGAATCGGGCGGCAAGGAGAAGCAAGAGGAGAAGAGGAGGGACGAAACGCGTTCGCAGAGCCCAGACACGGGCGGAGCCGCACTCACGAATCCGCACTCACGAATGCCTGCACGAAAAGGCGAGGCGGCCGCAGCCGCCGCGGCGGGATCCAGAGCGGAGCGCAGGGCAGGGGGGCACCTCGGCCCTCCAGCGGCCGTGGACACTAGCGCTGTGCCACCTGCGTGACCTCTGAGACCTGTGCGGCCTGCGGGGCCCGTGCGACCCGTGGGGCGCGTGCGACCCGTGGGGCGTGTGCGACCTGTGGCGCGCCCGTGGGACCTGTGAGAGACTGGCCAAGCTGCGGGGCCTGTGCCCGGATGCTGGGAGTGCCAGGGGCGCCAGGGGCGCCAGGGTGCCAGGGATACCAGAGGGACCGGTGATGCCAGGATGCCAGACATGACAGCAGGCGAAGGCGAAACAAATGCCAGGAGCTGAACTCTGGAAGCGAGGCTATCCCGAAGTGGCTTACCGCTGCTTCCGGACATGCAGAACCACTCCCAGGAATGGCGTTCTGTAGAGGAAAAAGAACTATGCACATACACCGATTCTGGCCAGGCCCATCCTCAGCCCAGGATCGGTGCATACGCCCTCCTACCTCGGCCAGGAAGGCATATGCACCGATCCTGGGTCAAGGATGGGCCTTGCCAGGATCGGTGCATGTGCATAGTTCTCTTCGCCCGATTCTGGAAGCACGAAGAGCCCGAAGTGGCTTTACAACAGTGGGTTCTCCGGGCAGTCAGAAATATCAGCTCCAGGAGCGGAGCCCCGGCAGCACGAGGAGAGCCCGACGTGTGGCCGACGGCTGGCTCTGCGGGCACTCAAAAAATCAGTCCCGGGCGTGGAGTTCTGGGAGCACGAAGAGCCCGACGTGGCCGAAGGTTGGCTCAGGACGATGACAACTCGAGGAGCAGAGTCAAGGAAGCACGAAGAGCCCGCGGTGGCCTGCAGTTGGCTCTGGACGCTCGAAGCCGGTGCAGGACAGGCAGCTCTGGAGACTCGATGGCCCCAAGGCATGGGATTGTATAGGGTACGCCGATGGCCGCCACAGATTAGTAACATGAAGCGGGGGGCCTATAGCGAGGGGGGCCCGCCTGAGGCATCCTCCCAATTCAATCAGCTAGGACTCGGAATGGGATGTCATGGTGATGATATGGTAGTGACGACGGTGATGGCGATGATGCGATGATGATGCTGCTGATGATGCTTATGATGATGCTGCTGCTGATGATCAGACCCCCCTTGTGTGTCTGAGTGCCTGGTTTGCGATTCGCGGAGCGCTGGAGCCCTCGTGGCCACAGCCCGTGCCTTGCTGCTGCTGCTGATTATGATTATGATCATGATTATGATTATGATGATGATGATGATGATGATCATGATTATGATTATGATGATGATGATATGATGATGCTGATGCTGATGCTGATGCTGATGCCGATGCTGATGCTGATGCTGATGCTGATGCTGATGCTGATGCTGATGCTGATGTTGATGCTGATGCTGATGCTGCTGCTGCTGCTGCTGCTGATGATGATGATGATGATAACCGATGAATATGATGGGACGGTAACATCGATGGAAATGGTGGTGTAATGGCGATGGTGAGGTCGAAAGGCGGAGCGAAGGAGGGGATGGAAATATCTCCTCCGCGAGGTGTGCACAGAAAACAGGAAGCTCGCTTAGGATATGGGAAAAAATGATTTCAACAGTGTTGTTCATCTGTGTAAAACAGTCGGCGGCGAGGGCCCACTATCTTCCCGACAGGGACAGCGGAGAGAGCAGAGCAGAACTCAGAGCGTGTGATCGCAGAGAGGAGGAATGAAAGGGGAGGGTAGCGGCGGGGGTGCTCCACAAGAGTTCGACGAGGGTCGAACTAAGCAAGAGATGGGGGGATGCCCTCAAGCGTAGCTGCACGGCATCTCACGACACGAGGGGCACCAACAGCAACCCCATGCCATTATGCGGGGTGCCAGTGCACAGCCCGTACCGAAGCGGCTCCTCTCCAGACTGACAGAGAGCACAGGTAAACCGACACAAAAACTCATCGGCCCGTCAGCAACCAGCAGCGGCGTTGAGGAAAGACCAGGGAGGGGGGGGGGGGGGGGGGGGGGGCAACACCAAGCCACGAGCGCCCACCGCAGAGCGATGAGCGCAGGCAGCAGGGGGGGGGGACAGGGAGGAGCGGTGGAGAATGGAAGGAGGGAGAAGGAGGGAGGGGAGGAGGAGGAGGAGGAGGGGACGAACGACGACGACGACGACGACGACGACGACGACGACGACGACGACGACGACGACGACGACGACGACGACGACGACGACGACGACGACGACGACGACAGCGCGAGGGCTGCCTCCGCAGATCCGTCCAGAAGAGGCTAGTGCAGGCGACAAGCAGCAGCTCCACAAGCAGCATGTTGTCCCACTGCACCTGTCGTCGTCGTCGTCGGCGTCGTCGTCGTCGGCGTCGTCGTCGTCGTCGAAACCGCCGTCGTCTGGGTGGGAGGGGGGAGGGGGGAGGAGGGAGGGGGGAAGGGGAGAGGAGAGGTAGAGGGGAGAGGACGGCCTGTTGACCTTCGCTTCGCGGGGATGAACTGAAGAGATGGCGAGCAGAGACAGGGAGGAGGTTGAAGGCATGAGGGCGAGGACGAAGGAGGGAGGAAGAGTGAGTAGGGCGAGGGGGAGGAGGAAGAGCGGGGGGGGCACAGAGAGGAGAGGGAGGAGGGCGGAGGGAGAGAGGAGGACGGAGGGAGAAGGAGGAGAAGAAGAAGGTGGAGGGCAGGAGGAGGAGTGAATAGGATGAGGGGGAGGAAGGATAATCACTTCCTTAACAAACAATGGATGAGGAGGGAGAGAGGAAGGGAGGGAGGGAGGGCAGGAGGCAGGAGCGCCTGGACCCACGCAGCGTGGCGGCGGGTCAGGTTGAGGGTGCCGAGCAGCACCAGCGGCACGACGCGGCAGAGCACGACCACGTCCAGGGGCGCCCGGCTGCGGGACCGAAACCGGAGCAGGGCGGTGGGGCTGTGCCCGTCCTGGGGCGGCCTCGGCGCACGGCCGAGCACAGCTCCTCGGTAAGATTCATTCACCGCCTCCTCCTGCTCCTCCTTCTCCTCCTCCTCCTGCTCCTCCTCCTCATCCTCCTCCTCCTCCTCCTCATGCCCTCTTCCTCCTCCTCCTCAGCACCCTCCTCCTACCTACCACCACCACCACCACCACCGCCGCCGCGATCATCAGCGTCACCGTTCCCCTCCTGCCAGCCCCGACCCCCACCCCTTGTTGTCCCCATCGCCATCGTAAGTATCCTCCTCATCCTGATCGCCCTCTTCCTCCTCCACTTCCCTCCCGGCCCGCCCTTGCTTTCTCCCCTTATGATCGTGTTTAACGAAACCCTCCCCTATCACCCTCGCCATCATCACGCATCATCGCCATCATCATCAACTCAATCGTTCTTCATCGTGCCCACTTCGTCATCATCTTGCTTTCATCCGTATCATCAACATCAGCATTGTCATCGTCTTCGTCCCCGTCATCGTCCTCATCATCAGCATCCGCAGCAGCAACAGCAGCTGCATCGTATCATAATCTTCGTCACCACCCTCAGCAACAACAGCATCAACATCGACCTCAGCAGCAGCAGCAGCTTCATCCTCAGTCGCATCAGCACCATGTTACTCACCATCACCGCAATCACCACCACCACTATCAGCATCATAACCTTCATCCTCATGGTCGTATTCCCATTAATCTTCAGTTTCATCTCCATAATACCTTCATATTCAACCTACTACGTATCAGCAGCATCATCAGAATCATAGCCATCATCGATCATCATCATCATCATCATCATCACCACCATCATCATCATCATCATCATCATCATCATCATCATCATCATCATCGTCATCATCATCATCATCATCATCATCATCATCGTCATCAGCATCAGCATCAGCATCAGCATCAGCATCATCACCATCGTCACCATCATCAGCATCAGCATCGTCATCGTCACGGTCATCGTCATCATCATCACCACCACCATCATCATCATCATCGTCATCACCACCGCTATCATCATCGTCATATAGATGATCGTCATCATCAGCAGCAGCATCATCAGCAGCATCATCATCGTCATCATCATCATCAGCATCATCATCGGCATCATCATCGCCATCGCCATCACCGTCGTCGTCATCATCGCCATCATCAGCATCATCATAATCATCGACATCGTCTTCACCATCATCCTCATCGTAATCACCACCACCACCATCATCATAATCAGTATCACCATCACCGACTCAAAACAACAACAACAACAACAACAACAACCACAACAACAGCAGCAGCAACAACAACAACGACTTCAACAACAACAGTAACAATAATAACAACAACCACAACAACAACACCAACAACCAACAACAACAGCAGTAACAACAACGACAACAGCTGCAGCAACAACAACAGCGGCAATAAGAGAAACAACAGCAGCAACAACCAACAGGAGCAACAACAACAACCAACAACAACAACAACAACAGCAACAACAACAACCACAACAACAACAACAACAACAACAGCAGCAACAACAACAACAACAACAACAACAACAACAACAACAACAACGCCGTCCGCCTGGGCGCTCGGCGCCCCCCCGAGCGGGATGGCGTGCGCGAGCGGCGGGCCGCCGAGGGCGCGGCGTGTGCAGCTGCGGGTCCTCCCGCGGGAGGGGACGGGGGAGCACTGCCACGGGAGAGGTCAGCGACGGCCAGACTGAGAATAAGCGGGGTGCGACTATCGGAGAGGAGGAGGAGGAGGAGGAGGAGGAGGAGGAGGAGGACCCAGACCCCCTCGAATCAGAACAAAAACCACGACGGGAGGTTTATCCCTACAGTTTCGACCTCTGGGGGCCCTTACCGGCCCTCGGGACCGTCAAAAAAAGGACTCGGGACGAAAAGCCGGTCCCGGGGAATGGGTCCGGACCTCTGGGGGTCGCGTCATGAAAAAGATCATGACGTCGGGGGTCTGGGGAGGAGGAGGAGGAGGAGGAGGAGGAGGAGGAGGAGGAGGAGGAGGAGGAGGAGGAGGAGGAGGAGGAGGAGGAGGAGGAGGAGGAGGAGGAGGAGGAGGAGGAGGAGGAGGAGGAGGAGGAGGAGGAGGAGGAGGAGGAGGAGGAGGAGGAGCGCCAATCCCAGCAGGGGGGAGGGCGGGCCAGCAGCAGGAGCAGCGAGAAGCGGGAGGAAGTTCCACGGTCCACGCTGGCCCGAGTGGTTGACTCTCCCGCGTGGAGGCCCCTCCCATCTGTTCTCAGCCTGGACAGTGCACGTGCTCGCGCCCTCATGATACCATCAGCAGCTTTGGCCCCAGGGAGGCCTGTGCCTCTCATGCTCTGTCGTCGCCGCCGTTGTCGTCGTCGTCGCCGCCGCCGCCGTCGTCGTCGAAGAGACTGGCGTCTTCAGGTTGGGAGGGGGAGGGGGGGGAGGTAGGGGTGAAGGGGAGAGGAGCAGAGGGGGAAGGACGGCCTTTTGACCTTCGCTTCGCGGGGATGAACTGAAGAGATGGCGAGCAGCGACAGGCTGAAGGGATGCGGGCGAGGACGAAGGAGGGAGGAAGAGTGAGAAGGGCGAGGGGAAGGAGGACAAGCCAGACGCGCTCGCGTCATATCTGACGTCCTACCCCCCCCTCCCATCTCTTATCATGGCGTAAAGATTATCTATATTTCTCTTTTTTTATCTCTCTCTCTCTCTCTCTCTCTCTCTCTCTCTCTTCGCACAATCGGATGTCGTAGCATGGCATAGCATGACATAGCATTAGATGTCATAGCATGGTGTTGAATACCAACTCGTAGCATGACTCCCCAAAAGGAGGGGGGCTTCTACGGCCCCCAAAAAACTAAGCGACACCGAATGTGTAATAATTTCCGATGTTTTCTTCGGGAGGCCATCTTTCGGATTCGGGGGGCCGATGTGGAAGGACAAAAAACCATGCCGTGGCATGGCGCTGGAAATAACGACGCCAGCGCTGCAGCGGGAGCATGATTCGGAACGAGCGGAAGCGCGGAAACGAGGCCAGCGCTGCAGCGGGAGCACGATTCGGAACGAGCGGTAGGCCGAAAATGAGGCCAGCGTTTCAGCGAGACCAGCATTTTGACAACAAAAAACCCAAGCGAAAACTCAACTCTCGGAAAACCGGTGTAAAAAAACAGTACGCGGAGGGGTGCCGGACATTTCCCGGACGTCACCGGGGGAGAGAGGAGAGTAGTATTCAGATCGAACAATTGTAGAGCGGAGGAGGGCACAGGGAGGAGAAGGAGGAGCTCGGAGGGAGAGAGGAGGACGGAGGGAGAAGGAGGGAGGAGGAGGAGGAGGAGGAGGAGGAGGAGGAGGAGGAAGTCGAGATATCCCGAGAAGCGGGACATGGACGACGAGATCGAGCGCGAGGGCTACGACAAAAACTGGAGCGTTGACTTCGCCGACAACTAGAAGGACTTCAACGGGGTGGTCTGAACGCTGGACGTGGAGAGCAAGACGCACTACCTCGGTCATGAGTGGACACGGCTAGACGGTGGCGAGATGGGCATCCTGGTGGATCCGGGAGCATGTGGCAGTCTCGTGGGCGGCAAATGGGCGTTGCAGCAAGCGGCTAAAGCCCGTCAGCATGGGCACATCACTGAAGGAGCACCTCTGCGTACTCCAAATCCCATCTGAATCGTCCCCCAGGTCCGGTTTTTAAGGCGCCTTTTTGTAACTGGGGGGGGTCCGGTTTACTAAGGCGCTTTCTTTGGATTGGAGCTCAAGGGGTCCGGTTTATTAAGGCGCCCCGTCGACGGTGGGGGGTCGGAATATTAGGTCGCATTTGGAAAGGGGTCCGGTTTTTAGGGGGGGTCGATTGACGAGGGGCTTGGAGCAAGCCTTTGGAAGTCCACGGAGTTTGTAAGGGGAGGAGGAGGAGGAGGAGGAGGAGGAGGAGGAGGAGGAGGAGGAGGAGGGGGAGGAGGAGGGAGGAGGAGGGGGGTACCGCACTGCCTGGCGGTCGCCGCGCTCCAAGAATGGGCGCGAGGGCGAACACGGCTGAATGGAAGCGGGTGCTGAGCACTGCCCCCCTCTTTCAAAGGCGGGCCACCCCCCACCAAGGGGATCGCGGAGGCGACCCGAGAACGAGTGAGAGATATGGAAATATGTGGGCGAGCGAGGCTCGCAATATGAGAGAGACCGAGCCTGACACGGGACCCGACGCTGCACGGCGAGCCCTCGTCCTTTCCACCATGAAGGAGGGCGGCTCGGGCATCGGTCAGGGCGGCTGGCTTCCCAGCTGCCCCCGTGCCCAGTGCACGAGTAAAGGAAGAGGGGAAACTGGGGGGAGAGGGGCGGCGGCGCGGGGGAACCCCAAGGCTCGGGTTCAGAGGCAGGCTGCGTAACCTGCTCCCCCGCGCCGACCGAACCCACAACCCCAGAAACGAAGACAGAAGGAGGGAAAAGAGGAGGAACCCCAAAGCTCGGGTACCACGGCAGGCAACATAACCTGCGCCTCTCAGGAAGTTCAAGCCACACGCGTGCGGCGCACCTTCCCCAACGACTGGGGTGCCTGGGCCCCGATGATTTTTTCATCGGCAACGGCGGCTACCCGTCGGCACTCGGGAGATCAAGCAGGCGAGCGCAGGCACTGGCGACCTGGATTCGTATGCGGCACCCATCCTTCCGGGCAGCGATGCCCGGGCACTGTTAAGTCGGGCGTGTCCCCCTACAGGGGGATTTTCGACGAAACATATATATATATACTAAAAACCAATGCGCGCGCTTCGCGCGCGCTCAAGTTCTAGCTAGGCTTGATTGGCGAATCCATGGGGTATCATCCTTGTCGCTTCTTGCATCCAGGGACTCTCTTGGAGGCCCTGCGCAAGCCTCGGAATCGCATAGAAGGGGAACTTGGGGCCATCGAAGGCTTCCTGTGTTCTTTTCTGGAGCCTTCATTGTGGTCTGTTGTGCAGGGGTAGACAAGGGGGGCGAACTTGGGGAAACAAACGGAATGGCGGGATGTCCTGTGTTTCCGAGTTGTAGTGCCTGGGCTGTGGATTCGACGTTTTCTGCATGCAGGCTACGGGCTGTCAGTGGAGATCCCCATGGGGCCACGAAGCGCTATGCTGGGTGGGGGGGACGCATGTGGACACCGCCATCTGGGCCTTAGGTGGAGCTCCCTACGGGGCCACGAAACGCCGTGCTGCGTGGGGGAGACGCATGTGGACACCGCCACTGTGGCCATAGGTGGAGCTCCCCATGGGGCCACGAAGCGCTGTGCTGGGTGGGGGGGACGCATGCGGACACCGCCACTGGGGCCTTCAGTGGAGCCCCCCATGGTGCCACAGAACGCTGTGCTGTATGGGGGGACGCATGTGGACACCGCCACTGGGGCCTTCAATGGAGCTCCCCATGGCGAAACGCTGTGCTATGGGGGAGACGCATGTGGACACCGCATCTGGGGCCTCAGGTGGGGCTCCTTATGGGGACGCGAAACGCTGTGCTGCGTGGGGGAGACGCATGTGGACACCGCCACTGGGGCCCTAGATGGAGCTCCCTACGGGGCCACGAAGCGCTATGCTGGGTGGGGGGGGACGCATGTGGACACCGCCACTGGGGCCTTCAATGGAGCTCCCTACGGGGCCACTAAATGCTGTGCTGCGTGGGGGAGGCGCATGTGGACACCGCCGTCTGGGCCTCAGGTGGAGCTCCCTATGGGAACATGAAGCGCCGTGCTGCGTGGGGGGGGGACGCATGTGGACACCGCCACTGTGGCCATAGGTGGAGCTCCCCATGAGGCCACGAAGCGCTGTGCTGCGTGGGGGGGACGCATGCGGACACCGCCACTGGGGCCTTCAATGGAGCTCCCCATGGGGCCACAAAACGCTTTGTTGTATGTGGAAGACGCATGTGGACTCCGCCACTAGGGCCTTCAATGGAGCTCCCCATGCGGAAACGCTGTGCTATGCTGGGTGGGGGAGACGCATGTGGACACCGCCTTCTGGGCCTTAGGTGGAGCTCCCCATGGGGCCACGAAGCGCTGCGCTGGGTAGGAGAGACGCATGTGGACACCGCCACTGGGGCCTTAGATGGAGCTCCCCATGGGGCCGCGAAGCGCTATGCTGGGTGGGGGAGACGCACGTGGACACCGCCACTGGGGCTCCCGCAGGGGCCACGAAACGCCATGCTGCGCGAGGGAGACGCATGTGGACACCGCCACTGCGGCCTTCGGTGTAGCTCCTCATGGGGCCACGAAATATTGTGCTGGGCAGGGAGACGACGACGAAGACATGCGGAGGGCAGAGGCAAGGATGAGAGGAGGGAGGAGGGGGAGTAGGAAGGAAGGAAGGAAAGAAGGAAGGAAGGAAGGAAGGAACGCGGGGCGCTGTCGCTTCAAAACTGCAGTGGGCCAGCGATCCTGCAGGTAAACGTCGTTTGCAGCTCCTCGGTCTCGTGCCTCCGTCGCCGCAAGGCGTGCGCGGGGGCCCCCGGCAGGCCGAACTGGCCCTCGAGTTGGGGGCCTGGACATCGCCAGGGTGCCCGTGCAATGCACCATGCAGGCTGTTCGCGAAGTGAGGAAGCTCGCGGAGGGGCAGTTGCGAGGCAACGGCCATGCCGACAAGTCAGCCAAGGCTGGAGCTGGCCCCCGCCGCGAGGGCGGCGCCGTCGCCAAGGTGCGCCGCGGCTGCGCCGAGATGATCTTCCAGTTCGTCAGGTGGATCGCGCGGGCCTCCACCGGTCTTCAGGGCCTCACGGCCAAGGCCGCCCAGAGGATCTTAGAGGTCGAGGGGTGCCGCAATGCGTTCTCGGAGCCCAGGGCAGAGCCGGCCCACCTCGACGAGCAGGCGGCCCAGCAGCAGAAGCTGGACGGCATCAGATCGGCGACGGCTGCCCGTGGAGTCAGCGTTGGCGCTGCGGTCCTCGTCGTCATGGGCCGCGCTGGCCTGCGGGCGCTGCGGGCAAGGCGATGGCCAGGAGAAGCTTATCCTTATCGCCCGTGTGTCGCGCGGAGCCTGCGCGCGGCTCGGCGACGGCAGCGCCGCCGGGCCGCGCTTGTGGGCGGCTTGCCCAGGGTGCGGAGGCTCCGACAAGAGTGGCGGGCTCCACAGGGCCTATTGAGCGGGGGCTGCGCCGAGGGGGCCGATAGAAGAAACCAGGGGAGTGGCGGCTTGCCATCGAGCCCGCCCCAGTGGAGGGCAAGCTCCGCTACCTGGCCTGGGTCGAAAGCCGTGCTGCTGTTCGCGGTGGGCCACCTGCCTTTCCGGGAGGAATGCCCCCCTTGCTGCCTCCGTTGGCGACGGGGGCGTGGGCCGCGATCCCGTTGCCCGCGATGACGCGGCTCTAGAGCGTTCGGAAGCGCCGCCCGTGGCGCCCGAGGCCCGCGGCCGCGCGGCCATACTCGCCGCTTTCGGCTTGGGCGAGGACGGCCGGGCGAGCTGCGCCGACGCGGCGGCGACCCGCGGCGGGGAGGGGCAGATCCGCCGCCGCCTGGGGCGCAGAGGGGACCTCGGCGACGGAGACAGCGGCAGCTGAGGTCGCCAGCAAGACCGCTCGAGCGCAAAAGAGGCTGAGCGATTCCCTCTGCTTTCTCGTGGCGGGCGCCATCTCCGCATGATCGGGGCCCGCCCTTCTGGCGCCTTCTCCATTGCATCGGGGCGCGCCTATCAGTTTCGAGGGTGGACGTCGGCCCTGGCTGGCTGTCGCCGGCAAGCTGGAGCCGCGCCTCGCTCGTTCGTAGCAGCGTTTCGGAAGTGGGTGATCGGAGCTCACCCCTGCTTGGCTGGATGGACTTACGCGCTCTCTCCGTCTGTTTGCTTCTACGGCCCCACATTCCATTCCAGCGCGGCAGACCACGGCAGAACGGTAGACCACAGCAGCATGGTAGACCAGCACGGCAAACCACAGGAACACGGCAGACCATAGACCGCTGGAACACGGCAGACCAGCACGGCAGACCGCGACACGTCAGACCAGCACGTCAGACCACAGCAGCACGGCAGACAAGCATGACTGACCACAGACACATGGCAGGCCAGCTCGGCAGACCACAGCAGCCTGGCAGACCAGCATGGCATACCACAAGAACACGGGGCATACCGCTGCACGGCAGACCGTAGCAGCCAGGCATGCCGGAACGCCAGACCACAGCCGCACGACAGGCCAACACGGCAGACCACAGGAGTACGGCAGGCGCACGGCACACCATAGCAGCACGGCACACCATAAGAGCAAGGGAAACCAAAGGAGCTTGGCAGACCAGCGCGGATGACATGACCAGCACGGCAGACCACAGGGGCACCGCGGACCAGAACGGCTGACCACACAAGCATGGCTTTTTAGCACGGCGGACCACAAGAACATGGCAGATTAATCCGGTTGACCATAGCAGCCTGCAGCACGCATGTGCACGGCAGACCAGCACGGCAGACCACAGCCGCACGGCAGACCAGCACGGCAAAGCACAGCAGCACGTTAGAAAACACGACAAACCGCATCAGTACGGCAGACTAGCACGGAACACGGCAGACCAGCACGACAATCCACAAAGCATGGCAAACCAGCACGGCAGACCATAGCAGCACGACATGCTACACGAGCACGGCATAGGAGCACGGGAGACCACGACAGCATGGCGGACCAATGCAATGAACCAGTAATAGGCATGTACATAAACTATGTCGGTTCATTGTGTTGGCAGTTTGTGTTGCGTTTTCGAGTTTGCGTCGGGGTTCTCAATCGGTTGTTTTTTTTTACAAATTTCTTGGAAAACAGTGACGCTTCCCGTTCTTGTCCGGCCTGGCTCCAGAAAAGTGGCCGTTTCGCCCGAGCCATCTTCACACAAATGGTTTTGGAGAGGGTTTCAGATCCACATCGTTGTGGGGTCGCTCTTAGAGGGGAGCACCGTGGCCCAAAAGAGACCCAAAAGGCTCCCCAAAAGGACCCAATGCGGGTCCCAAGAGGCTCCCAAGAGAGCCTTGGGATGCCTGGGGCCAAGACACCTCAGGATGGCGCCGAGACGGCTTGAGAGAGAGCCTACAGAGCTTCAGGACACGCCCAGACAGCCCAAGAAAACCCCAGTAGCCGCTAGGCCCCAAGAGGACCCCGACACCTCTGCAAAATGCCCCAGGCTACCCCAAGCTTGCCCCAGATGGCCCCAACAGCCCCAAGGGTAGCCCCAACAAATCACGATGAACCCCTCCTTCTTTGACGTCATTTCTCTCGGGGTCCTTTCCGTCCTCCTTCGTCGTCATCACGTTTCTTCTTCTCCTCCTCCTCCTCCTGCTCCTCCTGCTCTTCTTCCCCCTCCGCGTTTTCCTCCTCATTGGTCGACCTCTGTCGGAGCTCACGCAACTGGATGTACAGGAATCCTTTTCTTCTTCATCCTCCGCTTCGTTCCTCCTCGTACCCCTCCTCCTCCATATGTTCCTCCTCGTCCTCCCGTTTGTCCTCTTACTAGTTGTCCTCCTGCTCCCATCGCCGCCCTCGCTGCCATTCACGCTGTCATCCTCGTCATCCACCGCCTTGCCGCAGCCATCACTCATACGAGCCAACGGCGAAACTGGTGCTTCCCAGTCTTGTCCGACCAGGTTTGCCCAGAAGGCGCGCTTGACGACAGACATCACTAGATTCCAGCAAGGCAGCATCTCGCCTGAGAGCGACTGAGACGCTCTGCGTTCCCGAGGTTGCGAAGATCGCGATGCAAAGCGAGAGGGCCGCCAAGGCCCCAGTTTGTTTCTAAGCGCCGCAAAGAGTAGGAGAGGAGGCGACGGAATCAATTACCCAGGGACGTACCCAACCTTTTGGCAACAGGTGGCATTATCAACTGGCGCTTTCAAAGTAGCTGAACCTCCGCTGAACGTCCAAGAGGCCCACGAAAGCGACGATCATTGCATTCTTGGCAACCGCCGCGCTTGAGGGTCAAGCGGTGTACTTCGCTCAACGAAGAATCAGCGCCCCGCGCTCTCGAGGGACAGCGCTGCGCACTGCGCTACAGGACGGCGCCGCGCGACCGATCAGCGAACAGCGCTTCGCGCTCGATCCTGGTGTCCACATACTGCCTGCACCAAGGCCGCGCCTTCTTTACCCCCCTCCGCGCTTTCCCATGCCACGGAGAAACAGCGCCGCGCGCTCGGGCCACAATGACAGCGCCGCGCGCTTCGAGAAGGGGCCGCACCCCGCGCTCGCTTTCGAAATATCAACGCCCCCCCTGGGGAATATGTTTGTGGAGCAGCAGCGTGAAGGGAGCGGCGCTGCGAGGATTCGTAGGCCTCGTCCTAGACATCGGATCAGTCGAACGAGCTGCTCACTCGGCCAGCGCCTCCAGCGGCTCACTGGAGAATAGTATTCTGCTGTTTCGGTCGCACCCCATTCCCATGGGCCTGTAGCTGTGGCTTGGACCTGTAGCCGAAGCTTGGGACCCGAACCCCAAGAGGCCCCCACGAGGCCCTCAGGAGGCCCCCAAGAGTCCCCCAAGCGGCCCCAGGAGGCCCCCCAAATGCCCCCCCGAGCGCCCCAGGAGTCCCCCAAGCGGCCCCAGGAACCCCCAAAGCGCCGCATTGACACCAGGCCCTCGGGCAAACGGCAGACATGAGACTGTATGGGCCGGCGGAATGAGCGAAGCGATTAAATAAATATCTGAAACAAATGCGCGTGACGCTACAGCGAGAGAGAGACATTTTGAAAACGAGCCGACGCAAATCCGTGAACCTTTGTAATGCTTAACAACGTAATGTGCGCGGCGCCAAGGCGAGAGCCACATTTTGAGAACAAACCGCCTTCAATATTTGAAACGCTTGCAACGTGTTTGACGGATGTGCGCGGCGCAAAGGCAAGAGCCACATGTTGAAAACCACCCGCTCTCAATCAGTGAAACTCTTGCAAACTTTTAAAACGAATGTGCGCGGAACTAAGACGAGAACCACATGTTGAAAGCCAACCGCCCTCAATCCGTCAAATGTTTTAAAAAAGAATGCGCGCGGCGCTAAGGCGACAGCAACATATTGGAAGCGAACCGCTCTCCACATGTGAAACGGCTGTCAGCTTTTAAGCATGAAGGTCGTACGCGGTGAGGAATACTCAGGCGAAACGCCTGGCCCCCCCTTTCGACCGGCCTCGGGGTGCGACAGGGAAGAGTTGTCTATGGGGGAAAGGACAGCGTCTGAAGAACGCGATGCACCAGCGCGGCCGAGGGGGGAGAAGGCAGGGGAGAGGGGGCGAGAAGGGGGGGGGGGAGGAGGAGAGGGAGGGGGCGACGGAGAAGGAGGAGGAGGAGGAGGAGGAGAAGGACGATAACGAGGACAAGGACGAGGAGGAGGAGGAGGAGGAGGAGGAGCGAAGAGGGCCCTGTCTGTGAAGACTTTCTCCTCGGCGTCGCCGAGTTCTGACGCGGCCCCCGGCGCGCCTCGGGGCCCAGCATCGCCAGGGCGGTCTGCAGCAGGCAGAAGTAGCCCCAGACCGTGCGCAGGGCGGAGAACCAGTCCGCTGACCCTCGCGCAGCGCCGGCCGCCGCGCGTGGGGAAGTCACGACGGGCGTGATTGGATCGCCTCGGGCCCTGGGACCCTGACATCCTGGAGGTCGTTTTGACTCTTCGGCGAGGGCCCAGGTCCTCTGGGGGGGGGGGAGGGAGCGGGGAGGGAGGCGAGGCAGATGACCCGACCTTTTCGCTCTGGGCAGCCCCACGTACACCCGGTGCTGCGAGACCCCTTCGGAGAAGCGCAACCGACAAGGTCAGGCTATCCAGGGGAAGGGGGGCGGGCGGGCCAAGTAACCTGGGTGATCTCTGGACCCTTCACAAAAAAGGACTCCTATCGTCGCGAGGAAATCACAACAGCTTTTTGGCACATCTGCGGCCTCCCGGGGCCCAGGTCCCGGGACCACCAAAACCACGCTGGATGAGAAGCCGGTCCCGAGGAGGAGGCCAAGACCTCTGGGGAGCCACCCTGCGATCAAATCAGTGCGTCGGATGTCTGGGGACGGCGGATGAGGGATGGCATTTCTGGTCCGCCAGAGGCCCCTGCTTTGGCAGCCTTGGTGTTAGCCGTCATGTGCATGTCAGATGTGAGACAGTTGCCGCGTTGGCCTGGGACTGGGCATAGACTTGTGTGAAGTCTCGTCGAATGGTTTTGGCATCCTTTCACCAGCCCATCATAAGTGTACTGCGCCATGTACTAGGTTGGTATCCGCCATCGCGCTTGCACGGAGCGGACGTGTAAGAATGATTGTTGTCTGGGAGGGTTCTTTAATGTTTTCCAGGACCGCCCCCTCACATACTCGCACGCGGGGTCCGTAGACCAGCCCCCCCCCCCCCGAAAATCCACCAGCCCTCTGAGCGTAGGTGGTTTAGGGCGTTTCGTCGTCCACCCCTCCCTCTTCCCCCTTACCCCCTCCTCTGGACCTGGACGGGGCGTTTCGCGGGTCGCTGGAGCGTCCAAGATGGCCCAAGATGGCTCCAAGAGGGCCTCAGAGAGCCCAAGATGACCTCCAAGGTTGCCCAAGATCTCCCAAGATGCGTCAAGATGGCTCTCAAGATGCTCCAAGAGGCCCAAAAACCGCTTCAAGACGGCTTCGAGCGGCCACGGAGCCTTCCCGGGAGGCCGCCAAGAAGCCAAAATCCTTCAAAAACCTTAGGAAAATCAACGAATGTTGCCTTCTCGCCTATTCGCTTCCGATGGCCGTCCGAGGCCTCCAGACAGCTCCAAGAGGACCCATGAGGGCCCCAAGAGAGGACCCAGAGAGCCCCAAGACGGCCCCAAAGGCGTTCAAGAGCGCTCCAAGAGGGGCCCAAGAGGTGATGCTGGGGGCTCTCGAGGGGCAAGGCTAATTAGAGTTCCCCCTTCTTTGATCGATCTCCTCCAAGATGGCCCCAAGAAGCGCTCAGGAGGCCCCAAGAGGCCCCAAGATGGCCCCAAGATGGCTCCAAGATGGCCCCAAGAGGCCCCCAGGAGGCCCCCAAGAGGACCCCAAGCGGCCCCAAGAGGCCCCCCCGAGGCACCCAAGACGCCTAAGAGCCCCCAGGACCGCCGAGAGACCCCCAAGACGTCCCAAGAGGCCCCCAAAAAGCGCCCAAGAGATATCCCAAGAGGCTCCGAGAGGCATCCAAGAGACCTCTAGCCCTTTTGCTTGCCCTCCTCCTCCCGCTCCTCGCTCCTTCTCTTCCTCCTCCTCCTCCTCCTCCTCCTCCTCCTCCTCGTCCTCCTCCCCCTCCTCCTCCTCCTCCTCCTCCTCCTCCTCCTCCTCCTCCTCCTCCTCCTCCTCCTTACCATCATCATATCATCCTACTCATCTTCCTCCTCCCCACTCCCTCGTCCATCCATCCAGCCTCATCCTTCTCCTCCTCCCTCCTTCGCATGGTTCGGCCGCCCACCTCTTTGCTCCCGCACCTCCCTGATCAACTCAACTCGCCTGGACATCGTTTCTGGATGGGCTGGTGGGGATAACCTTGTTTGGTCGGCGGGCGCGCGAAATGGGTCGCACGCCGAGCGTGCTGGGGCGGGCCGCGCCGGTAGCGAAGAGAAAAGCGGTGAAGGCACGGCGCGCGAGTAGCTGGTGGGGATACGCGACGCGTCTAGAATTACTCTCTGGCAGTCTGTTCCGTCTCGAGTCTGCCAAGATGGCGTCTCAGACGAGTTCCAAGATGGCACAAAGATGGCCCAAGGTGGCCCAAGACGGCTCAAGGGGCCCCCAAGACGGCCTCAAGACAGCTCGAGAGGCTCCCAAGACGGCCCCCGAGGGCTCCAAGAGGCCCTGCACGAAAGCTCGAGGAAACAAACGACAGTGTTCTTCGTTTAGTGATTGGAATATTTTGAGGTTCTCGCCTGTGGGCTTCCAGCCGCCAAAGACGGCCCAAGAGGCCTCCAAGATAGCTCCCAGGCAGCCCAAGAGGCCCCCAAGAGGGCCCCGAGTCGGCCCAAGACCCCGAGCCCGTCCAGGAGCCTCCGAAGAGGGACCCCAAGACGGCCCCAAGACCGCCTCCGAAGGCATCGGACGGGCCAACCGCCTCTCAGTGGCGGACAAAAAGGCCCGAAGATGCCCCAAAGAGGCCACAGGAGGCCCTCAAGATGCCCCAAGAGGCCCCAGAGGGGGCTCCCATGAGGCCCCAGGAGGCCCCAAGACGGTCCCAAAAAGCTTCCTCCTCCTCGTCCTCATTGTCTTCCTCTCCTCCTCACCCTCCTCCTCCTCCCCCTCCTCCTTCTTTTTCTTTTTCTTCTTCCTCTTCCTCCTCCTCCTCCTCCTCCTTCTCCCTACCGCGCGAACGAAACCGATGTCGGGCTCACGACCCTCCGCAATTCAGATAAGTCACTGAACTGCCGCGGGATGTGAACTCGACCTCCCACCTACCGCGCGGGCGAAGACGAGGTCGAGTTTACGGCCCGTCCTTGTCATACCACTTGTCGGAATTGCGCAGTTCCTACACTTCGTATCCTTCCTGCAGCGCTGTTGCACAGGCACGGGGGCAACTGGATCAGTTGTTGACCATTCAGCATACCCACGTCAAAAGGGCATGGCAGAGCCCCCCGATACCCCTAAGAACGAACTCAGTCCTCCACTCATCCTCCTCCACTCCTCCTCCTCTTCTTCCTCCTCCTCCTCCTCCTCATCCTCCTCCTCCTCCTCCTCCTCCTTCTCCTCCTCCTCCTCCTCCTTCTCCTCCTCCTCCTCCTCCTCCTCCTCCTCCCTCCTCCTCCTCCTCCTCCTCCTCCTCCTCCTCCTCCTCCTCCTCCTCCCCCACCTCCTCCTCCTCCTCCTCCTCCTCCTCCTCCTCCTCATCCGCCTCCTCTTCCTCCTCCTCCTCCTCCTCATCATCATCATCAGCATCATCCCATCATCCTCATCATCATCCTCCTCATCATCATCATCAGCGCCATCAGCATCAGCATCATCACCATCATCATCATCAGCATCATCAGCACCAACATCAGCATCAGCATCAGCATCATAATCATCTGCAGCAGCATCAGCATAATCATTATCAGTCTCAGCATCACCATCATCATCATAATCATACTCAGAATCATAATTATAATCATCAGCATCATCATCAGCATCATCAGCAGCATCGCCCTCATCAGTACCATCAGCATCACCATCATCTTCATCATCATCATCATCAGCATCATCACCATCACCATCGTCATCAGCATCAGCATCATCATCAACAGCAGCACCATCGACATCATCAGCATCATCATCGTCATCAGCATCGCCGTCATCATCATCATCATCATCATCATCAGCAGCATCAGCATCACCCATCACCATCATCATCAGCATCATCAGCATTATCAACATCGGCATCATCATCCGCACCATCAGAAGTATCGTTAGCAACATCCCCATCATCAGCAGCATCATCGACATCAGCATCGTCATCATCATCATCATCAGCAGCAGCAGCATCAGCATCATCGGCATCAGCATCAGCAGCATCACCAGCATTACAATCAACAGCATCATCATCAGCAGCAGCATCGTCATCATCAATAACAACGTCAAAATCATCATCGCTATCATCGTCATCAGCATGATCAGCAGCATGATCATCATTAGCATTATCATCCTAATCCTCAGCGACATCATCATCATCGTCACCAGCATCATCATCAGCAACAGCATAACCATCATCAACAACAGCATCATATGCATACTCATAATAATCATCAGCAGCCCATCATCCTCACCATCATCAACAGCATCAGCATCATCGGCATCAGCATCATCATCAGCAGCAGCATCATCGGCATCATCATCATCATCCTCATCACCGTCTTCATCATCCTTATCCTTCCCCTACTCCTCCTCCTGCTCTTCATCCTCCTCGTCATCTTCCTCCTTATCTTCCCCAGCATCATCCAAATCCCAGAAACTATAAGAGCTATGGAGGGGGGTTCCAGAGGTACCAGGGTATCTCCTCAGGCATCTCCAGGCCGCGCCAAGCGCACAAAGGGCGCCCCTTCACTGGTGATACCAAGGCGATACCCTGTATATCTAGGGCGTCTCTAAGGCATCTGGGGCGTCAGGGTTTCCCCAGGTTCCCTCCTCCTCCTCCTCCTCCCTCCTCCTCCTCCTCCTCCTCCTCTCTCCTCCCCCCACATCCTCCTCCTCCTCCTCCTCTCCTCCTCCTCCTCGTCATCATCATCATCATCATCATCATCATCATCATCATCATCATCATCATCATCATCATCATCATCATCATCATCATCATCATCATCATCATCATCATCATCATCATCATCATCATCATCATCATCATCATCATCATAATCATCATCATCATCATCATCATCATCATCATCATCATCATCATCATCCTTATCATCAGCAGCAGCATCATCATCAGCAGCAGCAGCATCATCATCATCATCATCATCATCATCATCATCATCATCATCATAGCCTCATGTCCTCCTCTTGCTTTTCCTCCTCCTCTTTCTACTAATCCTCCTGCTCCTTTTCCACTTCCTCCTCGCCCTCCCCCTCCTCATCCTCCCCCCCTCCTTTTTCTCCTCCTCCTGCTCCTCCTCCTCCTATTCGTCCTCTTCCTCTTCTTCCTCCTCCTCCTCCTCCTTTTCATTATTCCCATCCTCATCCTCATTCTCGTCCTCATCCCCCTGGCCCTTCTGAAAAACATAATCAGGGCCTGTTTCCCCCCAGAGGCAGATTGAACTTGAGCCTATCAGCGGCGGACGGACGATGTTAACGAATCGCGCGCCCTACGGCTGTGACTCACTAACTGGTCCTGATCACCCAGCCGGAAAGCTATCATCTAACACCGTAACACCCCCCTCGGCTGATAAGCCGGATGTGGAGACGGGCGACAGATAACAGCAAAAACGACTGGGTAACGGATGGGTTATCAGCAAGTACAGAGCGCAACGAAGCCAACAAGTCATCCTGGCCGGACAAGTTGCACAATCAAGCAGTTAGAAGCGTACATGGTGCAAGCAAAAGGCGGCTATGCTTTGGGCAGAAACGTGCAAGGGCCTCCGAACACGCAATTCAATATTTGAAGTGTCGCATGTCACCGGGTAGTGCACGATGTCTGAACGAGCACCTGAATCTCAGACGATCCTGGGCTCAAGTCACTTGCGAAGCGGCTCGCGATGATAAACAGGACTTGGAATGAGCTACCACTCCGCCGAGTCAGGAGGGCCAGTCCTGAGTAAAAAAACAAGAAAATCGAACCGGAGCGCTGGTTTTGCGGGAAATCCGGCTTTCGGCGGCGAGCAAGAGCCTCGGTCCCGAGTAGACAGGGAGGAAGTATCGAGCGGGAGCGTTGCTGCTATTGTTTTCATTATTGCTGTTTGTTGTTGTTGTTAATGATGATGTGGGGCCGGTGTCGGCGCACCCCCGAAACGCCTGAGCGTGAGCCTCGATTTCAAATGACATGCAGCCGGCGCGAAGGCGAGAGTGCCAGGGCACCTCTAGGGGTCCAACAATAAGAACTGTTTAGCAAGAAACATTCAACAACACCCATCATTTTAAGAATCTTCACTCCTGTCTGCTCGCGTGCCACTGAAAACGTCTATCGCAAAACCCTCGATACCCGCCCTCTTCGTCTTCGACCGTACCCCCCTACGGGTATGTCTTTCTTACCTGCAACGTGAATTTTCGTGCAGCCCCTAAGGCAGGGGAAGAGAAGACGGATGGGAAGAAGGGAAAAGGGGCAGGCGGGTTGCTGAAGCGTGCGTCCTGCATGAATCGCGAGGAGTCTCAAGCGATAGCGCGATTCCCAAATAAATCGCAAAGAAATCAAAAGCGAGACCGTGATTCCGGAGTGTCGAAGGCGCGGCGTCTGAATGAATTTCGAGGAAGTCCCACTCGAGAGCGCAATTCCTGTGTAAATTGTGAGGAAATCCCGCGCGAGAGCGCGATTTGGGAATCAATTGTTAGGAAATACAATCAAGCGGAAGCCGCTGTTTTGGTAAACCGGGGGCCAGGGGCACAGCTTGGTGACACCTCACTTTCCCTTGTAAAAAAAACGGTGTGCGAGCCCTGGAAGAAGCACTTTGATAGGAAAAATACGATGGTTACCGGACAGGGCGATCAACAATAACAATTCCTTAAAAATGAAAACTCAACATCAACAACAGCAGCAACAACAATAGTAATTTCAAGACTGTTCGCTCCTAGCTGCTCGCGTGCCACTCAACACGTATATCCCAAACCCTCGATACCCGCCCTCTTCGTCTTCAACTGTACCCCCTTGGGGGTATATCGTCCTTACCTGCCACGCACAGTTCGCGCAGCCCGTAAAACATGGGAAATGAGGACGGATGGGGGAGGGAGAAGGATGGAGCACGAGAGAGATTAACAGGACGCGGGGGCCAGGAGCAGAAAATGCGAGTCAAAACCCAGCGGGATGTTCGGGCGGGTAGGCCCTGACGCGAGAGCGCGATTCTGGCATAACGCACGAGGAAATCTTGCGAGAGAACGCGAGATTGGAATGAATTGCGAGGAAATATCCAGCGGACGCCGTTGTTGTTATAAACCGGGGGCCAGGGGCACAGTTTGGTGACACCCAGCTTTCCCTTTTTTAA
The DNA here is from genome assembly GCA_963575745.1 of Prorocentrum cordatum. NCBI lineage: Eukaryota > Dinophyceae > Prorocentrales > Prorocentraceae > Prorocentrum > Prorocentrum cordatum. Next base: position 888,993 of record CAUYUJ010015982.1, read on the forward strand.
ACAACAAAGAGTAGTGCAAGCCCTGGGAGAAGCACTTCAATTGAATAATACCATGTGCCCTGGAGGGGTATCAACAGTAACTGTTCTTCTGTAGTGATAGTTGAACAACAACAACAAAAACAACAACAACAACAACAGCAGCAGCAGCAGCAGCAACGACAACAAGAACAACAACAACAACAACAACAACAACAACAACAACAATCAGTTTAAGATTGTTCGCTCCTGTCTGCTCGCGGGCCATTCAACACGTATATCCCAAACCCTCGATACCCGCCCTCTTCGTCTTCGATCGTACCCCCTTGCAAGTATACATCTCTCCTACCTGCAACGTGTATTTCGTGCAGCCGCTGAGGACGGATGGAAAGAAGGGGCAAGGGGAGGGAGGAGGATGGAGCACGGGATTAGCAGGAGGGGGGCTAGGAGCAGAAAACACGTGGCAGAGCCTGACGGGCGGGTAGACCCTAACGGGCGGGTCGGGAAGGCGGGCCCAAGCGGCCAGGTCGAGCAGGCGGCGTTCAAGCGTGATTACTACATGACTCGCGAAGAAGTCTCGAGCGGTAACGCGATTCCGAAATAAAAAGGAAATCAACAGCGAGAGCGTGATTCTTGAGTGTCGGGGCGACAAGCATTAGGCCTCGGCCCTGTTGCATAAGAACACTATTACCGTGAAAGGTTTCGAGCTGAATCTTAACTTCTAGATTTGGAAATGAGGAATCTTGTGCAGACGACTTAACCGCTGGGCGAGACAATCCCACGCGAGGGCGCGATTCCCGCATAAAGTATGAAGAAGTCCCGCTCGAAAGCGCGATGATGGAATACAGTGTGGAAAGTATCAGGCAGGAGCCATTGTTGTTGAACTCGGGGCCGAAGGACACAATTCTTAGACCCACGACATTCCCTGATTGAAAACAGGGTGCGAGCCCCGAGAAGGGCACTTGAATAGGAAAAAAACGCAATGTGCCCCAGAAGGGGGAGATCATTAATAATGATTCTTCTGTAGTGAGAGTTCAACAATAACAACAACAGCATCAACAACAACAACCACAACCACAACCACAACAACAACCACAACAACAATAACAACAACAAGATCATCAACAACATCATCAACAACACCAACAACGACAACAACAACAACAACAACAATCATTTTACCCGAACGCTCAGTGTTCTCACCAGTGCCAGGGTTTTCATACGACGCCCGCCAATACCCCCACTTTGTGGGGGGGCCGGTTCAAGCTCTACCACATTTCCAAACGACTCTTCGCCACCACCCACACCCAGCTTCCCGCCCTATGACGTTCGGACACTTCACTTCGTGGCATGCGGACGACCGTGGCTACTACACTGGCGCATGGTTTCAATGACTTCTTGTGGTAACATCTTGTGGAAACTAGCTTAGTATACGACGACGACGATTTGAAGGGCCTACGGTGCGAAAAATGATTTTATGTTGCGCGGTGCTAAAATTCCTACGAAACCCAATGGTTTTTGAAGATTTCGGCGTGCGCACGGAAAGAAAAAACGAATGTGTCCCGCATGGTATTATTTGACAGGGATGATGGCCCTGGCAGGTGCGCAACCGTTGTTGGAGAAGTTCGAAGCACGTGAAGAAGTTGATCGCAAAAGCCCGTTTGACAGAAATGTTTAAAAAAGTTGGGTTTCCTGCAAATCCGCAAGAGCGCGCGGGATGAAATTGTGACACTTTTTTTTTAAAAAAACCATTGGTTTTTTGATGTTTTTATGTTGAAATCGTTACGAACACTAAGGTTTTGGAAGGATTTCGTCTTGCGCGCGCGAATGTCCACTTTACCTTATTTTTTGCAAGGGATTCTTGAAGTTTGGTTATTTTAGAACAAGAAATTTCATTTTATAGTGTTTTTTGCAAGGGACAGCGGGGGGGAACAAAACAACCGGATCTTGATGACATCGTATTACCTGAGGCTTCCTCACGAAAATGATGAAAATGTAGCTGCGGCCTAGGCGCGGCGAGGGGGTCGCGCACCAGGGGTCCCAACAATAATTATTCTTTAGAATAAATAATGTTCAACAACAACAACAACAATAACACCAACAACAGCAACAACAACAACAACATCCCATCGTGATTTCTTCGCAACGAGAGGAGGTGGGGGGATGGCGTTTCCAGTCCGCCTCGAGATGTCCCACACGGTGGCGGTGTCGGGGCTGCCGTGGAGATTTGTTTCCCGGCGTCTTGTCTGGCGTCCGCCGGGCCCAGCGGCGGGGACGGGAAACGCAGGGGCGAGAAATGTAGGACGAGCGTGTGCGTTCTCTCCTCCTAGACTCCTCCCTCCTCCTCCCTCCCTTCTCCGCCCTCCCTCCTCCCTCCTCCCTCCTCACTGCATTTCTTCTCCGTATGAATCACTCCCGCTTGTCGCACCCCCAGACGTGTCGGTAGGGCGGGCCGGGCGTTTCAACTGAGACTTCCTCACCACGACTGATCCCGAAGCTTGAAATTGAACAACTTCACAGCTGCAGGGCGGCTCGTTTTCAAAATGTGGCCCTCGCTTGAGCACCGCGCACACTCGTGTGACAAAAACTATACTAGCTTCAAGGATGGAGGGCGGGTGGTTTCCAAAATGTGTCTCTCGCCTTAGCGCCACACACAATCGTTTTGAAACTTAGCCGCAAGTTCATGGATGGAGGGCGAGCCGTTTTCAAAATGTGGTTCTCGCATTGGCGCTGCGCACATGCATTCTAACAGTTTGCAGAAATACAGATTGAAGCATGGATGGCGGATCGCTGTCAAAATGTTACTCTCGACTTAGCGCCGCGCGCATTCATCTTAAAGCCTTGTAACAGTTTCAAAGATCCGTAGGGTTGGAAGTCTCAGGAATGGTGTTCTGGCAAGGTTGAGGATTACTCACGACGCAGCAGTCACATTGATCCGCGGCGTTGAAATCCCAGGACAAGTGGCACGATTTAGAATTGTCAGGACACAAGAGTGACGTTGACTGGCGGCGTTGAAATTCCAAGAACGGCGTTTAGGCACGATTGTGGATTCTCAAACGGTTGTCTTTCAACGGGGCACTTCCCGCAAAGAAGATTACTTCTCCTCCTCTTCCGATGACGACGACGACGACGACGACGACGACGACAACGACGGCGACCGCGCTTGCGCTCTGCTGCGGTCCCCGATAAGCCTGGGGAGCATACTCCGAAGCCGCTCGGGGCGGCGCAGAAGTGGCAAGAGGAGCAGGTCACGGCCAGGAGGACGAACATGAAAGTGTGCCAGGTCCTGGATGAGGGGTGGGAGAGGAGGGGAATGCAACGAGGGGGGAGAGGCTCTCCTCCTCCTCCTCCTCATCCTCCTCCTCCTCCTCCTACTCCTCCTCCTCCTCCTCCTCCTCCTCCTGCCCCACGGTGGGTGTTTGCCTGGCACCCATTCTATGGTGTCAGCGCCACTCATTCCTCGGGGCAGACTGGCAGGATATTGCATCCGCGGGCAGGGTGAGCGGCTACCGGCCTTTCTTGTCGGAGGCTGAGGGTGGACGTTGTGAAACCTGTATCGGCGGGCCGACCGCAAGGCGTCCGTCGTTGGGTGTAGCACGGCCCTCGGTCTCTGTGTGGATCGCAGCGGGACTAGGCCTGGGGGTGGACGTTGCGAAACCTGTATCGGCGGGCCGACCGCAAGGCGCCCGTCGTTGGGTGTAGCACGGCCCTCGGTCTCGGTCCTGCTGGCGGCGGCGTCAGCCAGGCGCCTGGGTTGCTATTCCCACGTGGTCTGGCTCCCAGGGAAGTGCGTTTTCCGTGAGAGGTGGTGGCATGTGCCACGTAAATCCGGTCGGGCCTTGTGTCCACTCACGGCTGGGGCTGTTTGCGTCAGGCAGACCCCAGAACGCACTGCCAATCGTCCCGGCAGGGTGGCCTGTGGCCCCCAACGCACCATGTCGGGTCGGTTGGGCCGCGAGTCGTCCGGCGCCAAGGGGCAGCTCCCGTACCCTGTCCCGCGTGAATTTCTCCTGATGCGTATTTGCGGCGCTGGCCCGGGCAACTTGGGCTGGTGACCCTTATACATTCCTACATTCCTCCTCCTCCTCCTCCTCCTCCTCCTGCTCCTCCTCGTCCTCCTCCTCCCCCTCTTCGTCCTCCTCCTCCTCCAGCTCACCCTCATGCGTTCCTCTCTCTTTCTCTCTTTCTCACTTTCTCTCTTTCTCTCTCCCTTACTCATCCTCCTCCCCGTTGCTCCACCCCACCCCGCCCGGAGGCAGCGAAGGCCCGAGGTCCTCCCCATGCGCCAGCACGCCAAGGCCGGTACCAGGAAGGCGAGGCTCGAAAGGCTCGCGAAGGCCGCCTCCCATTGCGCAGCCCCGCGCACATCGGCCTTGCGCACGCCGTCGTCGTCGTCGGCGGTGCCGGCGCCGTCGTGGCCTCCTCGAACTCAACCTCCTCTTCCTCCTCCTCCTCCTCCTCCTTCTCCTCCTCCTCCTCCTCCTTCTCCTCCTCCTCCTGCTCATCCGCCTCATCCTCTTCCTCCTCCTCCTTCCTCTTTCTCCTCCTTCTTCTCCGCCTCCTCCTCCTACAGCGTATTACGTAGCCGAGGGCGCGCCGAGTTTGTCATATCTCGCCTTCCACCTTTCGCACAGACTGTGAGCGAGCACTCTGCCATCTGACGAGCTGCACGGCCTCCGATTTCTGTCGGTCGGAGAGGCCAGCAGGGGTCAGGTCAGAGTCCGCCCTGGGGGCATTGCTCAGAAAGCATCCAGCGATCACTCCGAGGAAGGACGAGGGGGAGGGAGACAGAAGGCCCAAAGGCCTCGAGGAGGCACGAGGGGAGGGGACAATCAACGATCGCGGATGCAGTCCTCCAAAAGGGGACAGAGCCAGTAGTGTACGAAGGAATCAGAGCAGGTTCGACCTCCAACCGCCGCCGACCAGAGACATCCGAGACGATACGGACCAGGGGAGGGGATATAGAAGCGGTGGCTCGTCACCCAACAGCCCGTTGGGGTCTTCAGACATGCGGTCGCATTCGAAGGAGAGCA
>CAUYUJ010015982.1:899001-909001 GCA_963575745.1 Prorocentrum cordatum
AGCACGCTGGGGAGCAGATCTGGGTCCCGCCGCCGCCGCCGCTGCCCACGGGTCCGCAGGCAGTCGCCCCGCAGGCGTGGCCAGTGAGGGGAAGGTCGGCATGGCCTCGATCTCCGACGCCAGCCGATCCCCCTCGCGTTCCGCCGGAGAGGGGAAGGTCGGCACCGCGTCGATCGCCGCCACGGTGGCCTCAGCAGCCCGGTCTCGGTCTCGTTCGCGCTCCCCACGCGCCCGACTTCCACGCTTCGCTGGGGCCGCCTTGCATCGAGCCTGACGGCTGGTGCCGCTGCCGCCGCTCCGAGACAGAGAGCGCGCACCACTGCCATCTGAATCAGAGCCATACTCAATCTTGGCCGTGCCGCGGGGGCCCCGCATCGCCATGTCTGCAAGACGGGAGAACGGAGCTCCGTGGGGCTTGGTACAGAGAGCGGAGGTGGAGAGAGCACATGACCTGCCGCGCGGCAGAAAGTAATCGCTCCTCCTCCTCCTCCTCCCCCTCCTCCTCCTCCTCCTCGTCCTCCTCCTCCTCCTCCTCCTCCCCCTCCTCCTCCCCCTCCTCCTCCTCCTCCTCATTCTCCATTCCTTTTCCCTATACATAAACTATCCGTCGCACCCCGAGGCCAGTCTTTAGGGCGGGCCAGGCGTTCCGCCTGAGACTCCATCACCACTTATGATTCTGAAGCTGAAAACTGCAACATTTTCACAAATGGAGGGTGGGCCGTTTTCAAAATGTGGCTCTCGCCTTAGCGCCGCGCACATTCGATCCAAAAAAATGCAATAGCTTCACGGATTGAGGGCGGTTGGTTTTCAAATGTAGCTCTCGCCTTAGCGCCGCGCAAACTCGTTCTAAAAATGTGTAAGCGCTTCAGGGATTGAGGGCGGTTCCTTTTCAAAATGTGGCTCTCGCCCTAGCGCCGCGCACATTCGTTTTTACAAATGTGCAAGAGTTTCACGGATTGAGGGCGGGTGAATTTCAAAATGTAGTTATCGCCTTAGCGCCGCGCAAATTCGTTCTAACAAATGCAAGAGCTTCACGGATTGAGTTCGAGTCGTTTTACACATGTGGCTCTCGCCTTAGCGCCGCGCACATTCGTTTTTGAAAAATTGCTAGAGCTTCATTGATTGAGGGCGGGTGGTTTTCGAAATGTCGCTCTCGCCTTAGCGCCGCGCAAATTCGTTCTAAAAATGTGCAAGCGTTTCAGGGATTGAGGGCGGTTCCTTTTCAAAATGTGGCTCTCGCCCTAGCGCCGCGCACATTCGTTTTTACAAATGTGCAAGAGTTTCACGGATTGAGGGCGGGTGATTTTCAAAATGTAGTTATCGCCTTAGCGCCGCGCAAATTCGTTCTAACAAATGCAAGAGCTTCACGGATTGAGTTCGAGTCGTTTTAAACATGTGGCTCTCGCCTTAGCGCCGCGCACATTCGTTTTTGAAAAATTGCTAGAGCTTCATTGATTGAGGGCGGGTGGTTTTCGAAATGTCGCTCTCGCCTTAGCGCCGAGCAAATTCGTGCTAAAACTTTGCAAGAGTTTGACAGATTGAGGGCGGGTCGTTTTCAACATGTGGCTCTCGCCTTAGCGCCGCGCACACTCCTTCTAAAATATGTTCAAGAGCTTCACGGCTTGAGGGCGGTTCCTTTTCAAAATGTGGCTCTCGCCTTAGCGCCGCGCATATTCGTTTTAACAAATGTGCAAGAGCTTCACGGATTCCCATGATCAACGCACCAGAAATTGCGTTATGGAAGGATTCGAGATTATGCGGGTGCAACTGTTATATTGATTCGCGGAGTTGAAGTCCCAAACATGGCGTTCTGGCACGATTCCAGATCGTCAGGGCGCAACTGTCAGGTTGATCCTTGGCGTGGAAAACCCTTGTAGGGGCTTATGAAGAGGGAGCTTGGAGGGAGGGTTCATTCCAACATCGTTGATGACTCTTGGGATTACACTGGTCCTCCTCCTCCTCCTCCCCCCTCCCCCTGCTCCTCCTCCTCCCCCCTCCCCCTCCTCCTCCTCCTCATCCTCCTCTTCTTTCCCCCTCTCCCTTTGCTCGCCGGCCTGGCCCAGCACCTGGAGGATCTCGAGCTGCACCGAGTAGCGCATAATTTCTTTGAGGGCGGTCGAGCGGCCCGCGAGTCGCGGCGGACGACCTCGGGCGGAACGGGAGGACGCCAACCACACTTCGACACAGATCTCAGACATAGGAGGCCACATGCGAACCCTACCCCAGCACCCCACAACCTCTGGGGGGGGGGGCGGGGTCCACTTCGTTCGGGACCTCCCGAGCGAAGTGAACCCCTGAGCATCGTTTAACCGATCCCCATCCCCACCAGCGTTGGCTGGGCCCCACTGGCCGATTTACCCCCTGGATGGGGACATGGGCTGCTCTCTTCGGGTCCTGAGGGGCACATCCCAAAACGGGGAGATGAGGTGGTTGGGGTCTGGATGGGGAGGGGGAGGGGGAGGGGGATGGGGATCGGTCACACGATGCTGAACCCCGCCCTTCCCCTTTAGAGACGGGGCAGGGTTCGCACGTGGCCACCGAGGACAGCCCCCGCCCCAGACCCGAGGTCGCCCCGGGCCCAGGATCGGTGCGCACGGCCTTCCCCCCTTGGCTGGCCAGGAGGGCGTCTTGGCACCGATCTGGGGGGCCCAAGGTCGGCCTACCCTCAGGTCGGGCGTGTCCCCCCAGAGGCGGATTTTGGACGAAAATGAGAATCAGAAAACATCAGAAAATAATCCGAAATGGTCAGAAACAGTCAGAGATCATTGTCAACAAGGCTCAAAAATAGTCGGGGATACTCGAAACATCGTCCTCTGACGATTTTGTCGATTGTTTTTGAATGCTCCGCCTGGAAAAGGGCACGCCCGACTTAAGCCTACCCTGAATCGGTGCCAGCGGGGGAGTTGGCGTCCTCGGACCTCGAGTGGAACTGCCCCGCGGAGCGGAGGCAGGAGGGCCTAAGCTGAGCCTGTTCTTGATCCTGGAACGTCCGCGGGCGGTGGCGGCGACGACCGTGACAATGCCAAATCGGCTTACCTTAGGAATCGGGGCTCGAGGTGAGGCTGGAGGCCATGCGGGGACGATGGAGGACCTCGCCGCGACAGCAAGAAAAACTGCCCATGGTCAAAAGCACTTGACTGCGGCGTGAAGAGCTGCGCCAGGTCGCGCTGAACCTGAGTTCTGGGTACGATCACTGAACGTGTATCCGTACGTGCTGATGTACTCGTGCGCGCCATTGTATGCGACTTTGTTGGTACTTTGTTGGTTGGACTGGATGAATTGGTGTAGACTAGATCTGCATTGCGATTGCTTCATGTCGGCGATTTCTGGTCCTAGCAAATCCCCCTAGATCAACACAGGAAACGGTGCAAAAAAAGCGAAAGTGCAACCCTCTGCGTCCAGAAACTCGTACCGTCTGGAACAGCATGTCTGCCGACTGCGTCTACTGTGTATACTTACCGTCCACCTAAGCGTACTTACCGATGCCTCGTACTGGGCTGCACCATGTACTGCATAGGGTTCACGCATATGCGACTGCATGTGACAATGTCCTGCGCACTGCAGTCGAGAGCAAGCGCGGCCTGGCTGCGCGTGGCAGCTTGCACACGGCTGTCGCTCTGAAGCTGTCGCGCAGTGCAATGGATCTGACCGCACTACACGCAGCAATGGCATAGTGCGTCGGTCCTCAACTGCCTCTTCTCATCATCACTATCATGCGCATCACCATCATCAGCATCACCAACACAACCACCATCGTCATCCGCATCATCACAACCAACCTCACCACCACCCGTCGTCATCATCTTCATCTCCATCAAAGAGGGTATCTCACCCTCCGCTCGTCATCCCACCCTCCGTTCCCTCCGTTTCCACCTCCCTTTTCCGCCTCCGCTTCCACATCCTCCCCCTTTGCATATTTCTCCTCCCCCATCCTCACCCTCCTCCATCCTCTACCCTCTTCAATCTCGTCCACAGAGACCCCTCTTCCATAGCCGGCCGCCTCACGCATCGGCCTTCTCCTCCTCCTCCTTCATCCCGTCTTCTTCTCTTCCTTACCCCCCTCATGCTCCTCGTCCGCAACCTCATCGCCGTCATCGGCCCTATTCACGGCCTCTCCGTTCTGCCCACACCGCCGAGTCGAAGAGCAGCGGGTGGGATGGTGACAGCGGGAGGGGGAGGAGAACGAGGAGGAGAGGAAGCAAGGGATAAGGGAGGACGGCAGATGAATGATGATTGATATTCTAGTAAGGAGGCAGATGAGCGGCGGGAGAAAGAAGGAGGATGGAGAGGCAGAAGGGAGGCGGGCGGAGGGAAGATGGAAAGGAGGCTGGAGGGAAGAGGGAGGATGGAGGCCGCAAGATCTACCAAGCTCCCTCCCGCATGCACCATATTAATATATCCGATTCGCTCCCTCACCCCTACTCCAGCAACCCTCATCCCTCATGAACGCTACCTCGTCCCTCCGCCGTCCTCTCCCTCTCTTCGTCCCTCGTGTTTTGATTTCGGGCCAAGCTGTTATAACCCACGCGCTGCTACTGTCAACCCGCTGCCCGGGTTGGAAACCGTGGTCGCGAAATGGAGGCCTAGCTCTACTGCTATGAATTGCACCTTCCTCCCTCCATGCAGCCAGGCCCATCCTCTCTATCCTGCTCTCTCTCTCTCTCTCTCCCTCTCAGTGTAAAGATATACATATGTATATACATATATGTGTGTATACACACATGGGTGTTTGTATGTACAGATGTATCGTTCTATATATATATATACATATACATATACATATACATATACATATACATATACATATACATATACATATACATATACATATACATACATACATACATACAAACATACATACATACATACATACATGCATGCATGCATACATACATACATACATACATACATACATACATACACACATACATACATATATATATATATATACATACCTATATCTCTGTCTCTAACTCCCTCTCTCCCTCTCGTTCCGTCATCTCTCTCTCTCATTCTCACTCTCTCTCTCTCTCTTTCCATACTCAACTTTTCCTCCCTCACACTCCAGTCTCTCCGCTGGCATCCCCCCTCACCCACCATCCATCCATCCACTCCATCACCCCCTTCCACTTCATCCCCGCTCCACTCGCGAGGTATCCCCGCACTCCTCGGACAACTTCATGATGAGCTCTTCCAGCCGCGCGTACTCCTTGGCCGCGGTGTCCACCACCGCTTGCAACGCCGAGGTCTGCCGACGGGAACAGGAAGTGGAGAGAGGAGGAGAGGAGGAAGGAGAACAAGCAGGACGAGGAGGAGGAGGAGGATGAGGAGGGGAGGGGGAGGGGGGGCAGGGGGGAGGGCAAGGGCAAATCCAGGATGCACCAACGATGCTGCAAAATACCCTTCTGTCACAAACCCCCTCCTCGGGGAAGCCCCCCAATTCTGCCCATGACAAGGGAGAATCCGCTTGAAAGACGGGCACTCCATAAACAAGCCATTCAGGCGTGAGCCCCATGTTCAAAAGTGACCGCCCGTCACCTCTGCAGCTTTGGGGAACGCATGTCAGTATTCAGAAGCGGATGTGCCAAGCCATTGCCCCACAATGAAACGGAACCGCCCTCGACACGCGCAATTGATGGGCATTGCGGGACACGCTGGCACAGCCTGTGAAAGCCGCAAGCGAGCTCCCGCTGCGTAAAGAGTGGCCTCCCTCCATCTGTGCATTTAGGCTTAGGTCGGACGTGTCCTCCTACAGGGGGATTTTGGGCGAAAAAAATGCCCAACAGATATTCACAAAGTCGTTCCCATACTATGTCTGGGCTATTTTTGCATATTCCTCACGTAGAGGTTTGAATATTCTTCACGTAGAGGGATACGCCCGACTTAAATTTAGGCTGCCGCAAGTTTCCGAGCTCGGGCCTAAAACAAAAGCATGGAGTTCCAAGCGTGAATCTGCATCCCACCAGCCCGCTGGGCGTGAGTGGTCCAGGGAGCTCGCTCTACGAACCCCCTTCTTCCCCTTCGGGGGGGGGTCCCCCCCTCGTCACCCCCCCCCTCCCACTGGGTCTGCAGGGTGGGGCCCGCGAGGGGTCGGAGAGGCCTGGTTGGCACAAAGTGGCCCCAAAAGAGGCCTTCCTATAGAGAAAATCACGCACACCACAGCTCCAGGAGGCCTCAAGACCGCCCCAGGACGGTCCCAAGTCCCCGCCGGGCCTCTCAAGGACGCCCCCTGAGATGCAAAATCCTTCGGGCACCTGAAGAACATCATGTTGCTTCTCGGTGCAACGCTAGGGCTCCCAGCATCGGCAGGCAACCCACAATCTGAAGCACAGAATAGAAAATGCATACCAGGACGCTTCACGCCGAAAGAGTAGAATTGGACTGCAGATTTCCGCGCCCATCTCGACTAAGCATCCACAAGATTATGACGGTGCTGCGCCGCGAAATGTCATGCAGAAGAGAGGCTACAGGGGGCAAGAACGAAGGGAGGAAATCAGATACATCCAATGTGCTGTTTGATACGTCTGGCCCTTACGCACGCATCGGGCCCAGTGCTGCAACGGATTGTTTCGTAGCATTCACAGAATGGCCAAAACGACCACAACCGTGAATCCGACACAACGTGAGATAATAGAGAAGGAGGAGGACGAGGGAGAGGAGGAGGATAGTGAGGAGGAGCAGGAGGAGGAAAGGAAACAACGATACATCTGAATGCTTTGGTACACCTGGCACGGACGGATTGGGATCAAGTGGCTTCTGACACCTACTGCAGGATGTAATCGGAAAACTGGCCACCACGCTAGTGACTACCACAAGCCAAGAGAACACGTCGGTCGTCGGAAGCGCTAAACCACGAATGCTCCTAAAATGTTTGAAGGAATTTAGAATTCTTGCCTATTCGAGACTCCGACGCTCCAAGACGGCCCAAGAGGCCACAAATATCGACCGAAGACGCCCATGAGGCCCCATGGAAGCCCCCACACGGCCCAAGAGGCCCCCAAGACGGCCCAAGAGGGCCCCAAGAGGGGCCCAGTCCCCAGAGGGGAATCACAAACAAACATGTCGAGCCCTCCGCCCCAAGATAACCCCCGAGACCGCCAGCAGGCCTCTACGAGCCCCGCAGAAGCTCCAGGAGGCCACTGAGAAGCCCAAACCGGGCTCCAAGAGGTCCCCGAGAGGCCCCCGGGAGACTCCAAGACGCCCAAAAACCGCCTCCAAGAGGCTTCCGAGAGACCTCCCAACAGATCCCCACAGGCATCCAAGAGGCCTCTGACCTAAAACCAAGGCACAGTGGCGGGATGGGCCGAAGGGCACCGTCCATGTGTGAATCGGTCTGGCATGGCATAGTAAACACCATAGAACCAAATGAAAACAAAGTATACGATATACGTGTATCTGTATATATATATACATATATACACACATCTATAAGTATATTCACACATGTATATATGACACGAATCTGCTCACACGAAACAGTCGAATCACCAGGGGCGCCGCAGAGCAGCACTGCCGCCCAGCGGAGCCCGCGCCCGTGGAGCCGGCGCCGCGGTGGCCGAGGGCAGCGCGGCCAGATCGTCGACCGGCCCCCGGGGGCCGCGCCGAAGGAGCGGCGGCGCCACGGGCCGGCTCGGTGGCAGCGCAGTGCAAAGCAGCGCGCCTGCGTGCGGAATCTGAGAGGGCCACGCCCAGAATGACCACCCCGACAAGCGGATCCGTTCAGCAAACGCACCCTACGAAGGAATCAAACAGGGGAGGGTTGTTCCCTAAACGCCCAGGGCCGCTCAGCCAACGTCAATGATCGGGTCCAGGTAGTTTTCCCCCCTTGAGAAGCACTGCGCAGGGGATCAGCACCGAAACCGTCATCCAGGACTCGAACCACTCAATGGCACCAGGTGCTCGCAGCTCTCGAACAAGGAGGGGGGCGCCTGGAAAATCGCCGCCGGGGAGAGAACAGTGACCACAAGCTGCTCTGACCACCTCATGGACCAAACTGGGAGGTCTGCTGAAGCACTGCCGATGGCCATCTGCAGCATTGCAAGGATAAGGGAAGCTCCAAAACAAGCACCGAAATCGTCATTCCAATGATGCTCACGATCAGGACCTGAACAATGGCATGACAGCACGCCACAGCTGCTTGGGCAAGCAACTGGAACCCATTTATTGCACATCCATTCCGCATGTACCAAGCGGTTGGCGGCAATGCGGAGCCAATAGCTGCGGCGGCCCCAGCAAGCAAGCCAACACCAAATGGGATTGTTTGGCAGACCTCTGCGAGATGACTTGTTCGCTGGCTTGTCCAGTGCCCCATGGACATGCCGCCCCAGTATGTCCACTGTGACTCCAACGAACTCTTCTTCCACCAGGGATCCGCTGGTGCAGTTTGAAAAAAGGCCGCGCTGCACGTGAAGGTCGTAGCTTGCGGTGGACCGCGAGAAAGAACGAACACCAAGAAGAGGTGCTGCAGCACCCTTGCATCCTAGGCCTCCAACCGCTTGCAGAGTTACCACTACAGTGCCTCGAGGCATCTCACCAATGTGTAAGGCCCCGTCCAGGCCCATTACGGCAACGCCAGCTTGCCCGGACTTGACTTCGATCGTGCTCCTGGTCACAGATGCTTCCTGGACTTTGATACGATCCCCTGGACAAAGAAAATTGCCTTTTCCGCTCAACGTACACTTCAATTGTTTCCACGTGTTGCGTACTGAAACCGATGTCCACCGAGGCATGCCCCTTGCAAAGTTCAGTCTCGACTGAGGCCCTAAGATGCGCAATGACTCCACTGCTGGAATAAGGAACGCGGATATCTTTAAAGTGCACCACTCTGTGGAAAACAGTATACCACCACTCGCAAGCTGACTTCGATGTGTCTCTTCGTACGCATGTACAATATACAATATGCCCATATGGCCCTCAACAGGTAACCCCTGGATGCTTCCGGTTCAACAACTCTGCACCGGCATACGTAAGTATGGGTGCTGCTCGGTTGAGGGATACTGACTGAAACTCCGCGACTCTCACAGAACACATATCAAAGGGACAAGGTGGGTGCCTACCGCCCCTTTTGGTAAGATGGGACTGATGTCCCCGCATTCGCCGGCTGTGAAGTCTGAACTGCGGGGCTCTTTGGCGAGGGACATAATCGAAACATCGATTCTGAGAAGTGCAATTACACTGGCTAAATTAGGCTGGGATCGAATCTCCGAGCTTTGCGGCTTGACTCAGAAAGGATTGAGCCAAATGACCATTGAGGGCCGTCTTGGGTCCTGAGCCATGTTGGAACGCCTTGGGGTTATGTTGTCTGGGGACGTATTGCTGCCCTTTTGGTTTGCCTCGGGGTGATATGGGACTGCCGCTCTGGGAGGACGTCTTGCATAGCGGCGGGGCGCACCTGGAAGCTCACGCGAGGGAGGCGGAGGAGGAGGGACAGGAGGTGAAGAAGGAGGAGGAAGAGGAGGAGAGGGGGAGGAGGCGGAGGAGGAGGAGGAGGAAGAGGAGGAGGACGAGGAGGGGAGGGAGAAGAGCGCGCGTAGCTCATGGGGAACGGGGAAGAGGGAAGAAGGAAAGGAGGAAGAGGAGGGGGAAGAGGGGGAAAGAAGGAGGGGGAGAAAAAGGAGGAGGAGGAGGAGGAGGAGGCAGAGGAAGAGAAACACGACGAAGCGAGGCGCCCCGCCTCTGTCGGCTCCGCCTCGCAGTGCACGAACCTGGCGCGGGGCGCAGACCCCAGGGGGCGCGCGGCGGGGGCCGCGGAACTGCCGGCGCCGGCGGGCTACGGAAGGGTCTCAAGGCTTCAGTGGTGCGAACGATGCGCCCACAACGGTGATCGCGTGATGAAACAGTACAGAGGTCAATGTGGATCAGAGTCCCGCCCCTGCCTCCTCCTCCTCCTCCTCCTCCTCCGCGTCCTCCTCCCCCTTCTCCTCCTCCTCCTCCTCCTCCTCCTCCTCCTCCTCCTCCTCCTCCTGCTCCTGGCTCGGGGGCACCCGAGTGGGCCCCCACC
>CAUYUJ010015982.1:914001-921501 GCA_963575745.1 Prorocentrum cordatum
GCAAGGGCGCGGGGGGCCCCGACCCAAGTGCGCAAGCCGCTTCTGCCGCACATCTCTCGGCGATCGGAGGACGCCAGCGGGCCCGCACCAAAGGCCACTCTGGCGAAAGGTCACTCCCCACAAACCCCCGACGTCACGACTTGTCATGACGCGACCCCCAGAGTTCCGGACCCACCCCCCGGGAGTCTTCATGACGCGATCCCGGGAGGTCCTGACCCGTGCCCTGAGACAGGTTCTTCCTCCTGGGTCGTTCTGCTTGCGGTCCCGAGGCCAGGCAAGGGCCCCCAGAGGCCGAAACTAGGGAAAAACCTCCGGCCGTGACCTCTTCACCACGCGAGGGAGTCTCGCTGCGTCCAGTCGGTCGCCCTCGACCCTCGAGGGCGCGGGGGCACCCCCGGCCTCCCGTGGTTGATCTTGAGCGTGGCGTCGCGGAACAGCTCGCGGCCTCGGCGCCGCGGGCCGCCCGCCAGAGGCCGCGGAGGAGCGCTGCAGCTCCTGCCTCCACCTCCCTCCTCGTCCTCCTGCTCCTCCTCCGCCTCCTCCTCCTCCTTCGTCTCCTCCTCCTCCTCCACCTCGGCGCCCTCCTCCTTCGCCTTCTCCGAATTATCCTCTTACTCTTCCTATTATTCCCCCTCTTCCCCCTCCTCCTCCCCCCCTCCTCCACCTGGTTCCTGGTCCCTGTCTAAGTGGTCGTCGAACGCAGCCTCCAGAACTCCACCTCCTCCTCCTCCTCCTCTTCCTCCTCCTCCTTCTCATCCCCCTCCTCTCCCCCATCATCCTCATCCTTCTTCTCCTCCTGGCCTTCCTCTGCCGCCTCATAGATATGCCTCCTCCCAGGCCCGCTCTCAATGCTGTGCGGCGTCGACTTCGCGCGCTGAGGCTGAGAGCCTTGAGCAACGGGTGCTGGACAGGAGGAAGCGGGCCGCCCACGTCCTCGAACTCGGAGGGCTTGACCTAGTCTGATGTGCTTTGATCAGCCCTTGGGGGCCGCTTCCGCTCTGCACGTTGGGTCGAAAGGCCTGCATGGTCGGTGCGGTGCTCCGCCCCCATAAATCACCATATCCCCCTCCTCCTCCTCCTCCTCCTCCTCCTCCTCCTCCTTCTCCTCCTCCTCCTCGTCATCGTCATCATCAGCAGCATAAGCATCATCATCATCATCATCATCATCATCATCATCATCATCATCATCATCATCATCAACAGCAACCGCCACAACAACACATTACCAGCACCAGCGACAACAACAGCTACATCACCATCACAACTAACCTTTACCGTCAAAAACATCATCATCTGCATAAACATAACCATCAGCCTCATCAGAAGCAGCAGCACAACCTTCATCGCCAGCATCATCACACACATCTTCTTCCTGCTCAGCATCATCATCATCCTCATCCTCATCATCATCATCATCATCACTTACATCATCATCATCATCATCATCATCATCATCATCATCGTCATCAGCATGATCATCACCACCACCACCAGCATCATTATCATCAGCACAGAACCAACATGGTCATGATCTCCGATCCCTGCTACCTTCTTCCCCCCCCTCATCCGTATCGTCATCTTCGCCCTCATCACAGCTACCATAATCAACAGAGTGCTTCTCCACACATCACACTACTACTACTACTACTACTACTACTACTACTACTACTACTACTAATAATACAAATACTACAAATACTACTAATACTACTACTACGACTACTACGGCGACTACTACTATTACTACTACTACTACTACTACTACCACGACTACTACTACTACTACTACTACTACTACTACTAATACGACTACTACTACTACTACTACTACGACTACTACTACTACTACTACTACTACTACTACTACTACTGCTGCTGCTACGACTACCACTACTACTACTAATAATAATAATCATACGAATACTACTACTACGCTACTACTACTACTACTACTACTACTACTACTACTACTACTACTACTACTACTACTACTACTACTACTACTACTACTACTACTACTACTACTACTACTACTACTACTACTACTACTACTACTACTACTACTACTACTACTACTACTACTACTACTACTACTACTACTACGACTACGACTACTACTACTACTACTACTACTACTACTACTACTACTACTACGACTACTACTACTACTACTACTACTACTACTACTACTACTACTACTACTACGACGACGACGACGACGACGACGACGACGACGACGACGACGACGACGACGACGACGACTACTACTACTACTACTACTACTGCTACTACTACTACTACTACTACTACTACTACTACGACTACTACGACCACTGCCACTACTCCTCCGCCATCTCCTTCTTACATGTCGCTATCAGCATACTAGCTACAACGAGCATAAACCGCATCGTTGTCATCCTCACCGCCATCATCGTCACCGCAAGCATAATCGTCATCAGCATCGCCACCACCAGCAACAGAATCATCAGCATCAGCAACATCATCATTTCAACCATCCGCATCAACAACATCATCACCGCGGCAGCCTCCATCGCCATCCTCATCATGCTCACAACCATCACAACCATCATGCCCATCATCATGAGCAGCAGAAACAACACCACCATCACCATCACCAGCACCAAAACCACCAGCATCATCTAAAGCATCATCATCACCACCACCATCATCAGCATGAATCATCATCCGGATCATCATTGCCACGATCGATATCGTCTCCAGCGTCGTCAGAACCACCATCCTCTCCATTACCATTATTGCCGTCAACATCATAATCACAGCCGTACCCATCATCACCATCACCATCACCATCACCATCACCATCATCATCATCAGCATCATCATTACTCTCACCATCACCAGTACCAGACATAAAAAGTCACAATCATCATCATAATCATCAACAACATCAGCATCATCATCATCATCACCATCATCAGTACCGTCACCATCATCATGGTCATCATCATTAACATCATCGTCCTCATCAGAATCATCATCAGCACAATCAGCATCATCATCATCAGCACCAGCATCATCATTCGCTGCCTTGTCGTCATCGTCATCGGCATCAGCATCATCAGCATCAGCATCAACATCATCATCAGCAGCATCTGCAGCATCATCATCATCGTCACCATCACTATCATCACCAACACGATCCTCATCACCATGAGCATAATCATCCTCAGCAGAAACAGCACCAGCATCAGCATCAGCAGCATCATCATCGTCATCAGCATCACCACCAGCATCGTCATCGCCATCGTCATCGTCATCATCATCATCACCATCATCATCATCAGCAGCAGCATCATTTCATCATCATCACCATCATCATCAGCAGCAGCAGCATCGCACCGAGCCAACTCCTTGTGTCCAGCGCCCATCGCGCCTCCTGCGGGGATCACGCCTCCAGCGTCGGCCCGATTTCCAGGTTGTCCATCGGGCACGTGGCGCGCACACGGAGCCACCTGTCGATGCAGCCCACGTGGCACACGTGACGGCAGGGCAGGCGGCACAAAAAAGAAAGGTCGTGCAAGAACCAGCATGTCGAAGTGCTCGGCTCTCTGATCAACCGATAACAAGTCAGTGAAACCCGCTCGGAAGGCGTAAAGTTCTCCCGCGCGATGAAGGCGCCCAGACGGACAGGGGCAACCAGCATGCGGGATCTCATCTCGTAGCTTGGCGACGCCGAGTAGCATGCCCAGCCGCTCTCACTTGTCACACGGGGCACCGGGGCCCAGAAGGAATTGCCCAGCTTGAGCTCGGTCGCCAGCTCGCGCCTCTTGTCCTCAAAGTGCGGGCACTCCTGGAAAAGATGGCGGACACTGGGCAACGGGCAGCTGCGCCACTTACAACATTTGTTCAAGCGCAGTCTTGTGTAAGTCTGGCAAGCGCCGCTTCGATAAATCATGACACTCTGCGATTCTTCAGTGGTCAAGCTTTTCTCAAACTTCTGGTAGATCTGGCTACTGCTAAGATCAACATCAACATCTTCGATACCTTCAACCTCGTCACGTGTGAGATGAACTGAACGCAGGCAAGCTACACAAGCGACGGCACGTACTGCGTGGGCCCCACCAGGGGCCTCTGACCAAAACTTTTCTTGGGCATCTCGAACTTGGGCGGTCACACGAAGGACTCGAGGATCTGCTCCAGGAGGGACCCGCAGACAAACTCCCCACTGAGCGTCATGGTCGACATACTCTAGGTTTATCTGGGCATAGTGGGCCCGCAGGGCCTTGCTCGAGAACTCGCTCGGGATCAAATTCTCGGAGCGCACGGATTTCATAATCTGGAGACACGGCGAATATAGGGGATGTAGCTGTACCCTCTGGGTCCATCAGCGGCCTGCACACCACCGCGTATTTGCAGTTCTCAAAACAGCGTGGAATAGGGCCCCAGGAGCCCACCGAGGAACTGGTTCGACCAGCGGGGTCGCCCAGAGCCAGAGGGGCCTCACATAGGCCGCGGCAAGACGTTCGCGGACAGCAGCGGCCCCTGGGAACGACTTCAGCACCCCCACGGCCACCTCGAGCTTCTTCCAGCCTCCTCGAGGCCGAATCGGTTTTTCAGAGTCGGCGGGATCGCACATCACCCCCAGGTGCTCTATGTCGTTCTCCTTCCCCTTCCTCCCAAAACTGGCGCTTCGACGCGTTCTCCACGAACCCCGCGTCCTTATCAAAGGCTTGGGTCTTGGCTAAACCCTCAGCTAGACCAAGATCGGCACGATCTCCACCCGCCGTCAGGGAGCGGTCGCCCATGCACGCCCAGCCCTGGGCGGGCTCGGCGCGCCACGGGATCAATGTTGCAACCGTCGCCCCTGGAGCACAGGAATCTCCTTGAGGCAAACCCTTTACCACCCACAACGGAGGCGATAGTTCATCCTGCTCACAACACACTCTGGGTCCCTTCCACGCACAACGACAGATACTGATAAGTGCTTCTGGGGCTCGCTCAGCTTGCAATGCGGCTACTGCTACATAATGGTCTACGTTGTCGTAGGCTTTGCTAAGGTCCATCTCTAACCCCTTGGTGGCCCCCACAGAGAGCCATGCCGAGATAGCGTGACTGACGCTCACACCTGACTTACATGCATACAGGTTCTCGGCGGCCGTCGGCGGGGCGACTGCTAGAGCTGATAACCAACATCTCACTAGGGCTGACGCGACACTAATGGGGCGCGACTCATTTTCGTCCTTCTTCGGGATCCCCACCACCCTCCACACGAATATCTCCTTCAAGAGCCCGCGGTCGAGCTCTCCCTTGACCGACACCGCGTGGGACGAGGTGTCGCACCAAACGAAGTACAACTCATCAATGATGAAGGGGGGCAACTTTCAACAACAGGCGGACCTCGGAGGCCTTCCACCCATCCATACCTTCTGCGCCTTTACACTTTTTTATGGCTGCTATGAACCCCGCTTTTGTTGGATACCAGTCGTTGGGCTTGCTGCTCGTCGGGATCGGCTTGCTGTCCGCTCTCGCTGCTGCTTCCCATCGTTTCCAATCCGCTAATTTGCTCTCGCTCTCGTACTGCTCGGGCGTCCAGACGGGCCCCCTCTCGGCTCTCATTCCCTCGCTGTCGAAACCAGGACTCGGGGCCCCTGCTTCGAACACCGGTGCGGCCAACTTCCAGAAGTCCTTGGACCACTCCTGAAACCGCGCCCCCCAGTGCTTGCGTTTCTCATCCGCCACCATCCGCTCCTCGAACGCGATGGCCTTACTGACTGCATCTAAGAGCTGGCCGTACGACGGCCACCCGTCCACATGCCGAATCAACTTATCTTGCACAGCAGCGGTGTAGGCGCTCATGCGACGGAGGTCAAGACGAACGCTAGCACCCTGATGAAAACGGACTTGGTGCAAACATGCTCTGTGTAGTCGGCGAAGCCGTCGAAGGGCAACCGACTCAGCAAGACAATGAGCAGGAGGATGAGCACAGGGTTTAGTGGTAGGGTACGTACCTTTTATCACGTTCAGCTGCTCGTGCTACTCTAACCCATCCCCTAGCTGCTGCTTCTTCTATTGCGTGCTCGGCTCTAGCGTGCCATGCTTTCCATTTCGTCGGTAAATCGGTATCTCGGCGAGGCTTCGGGATCATCGAGTTACAGGCTTGCTCGATCTGCTTCTGCTCTGGCTCGTTTACGAACGCGATGGCGGCCTCCTCGAACAAGGCCGCGCGCCGAAGGCGTGTGAGAGGACGCTGCTGAACTGGAAACTGGGCCACCTCATAGATACACATGCCGCGGTGCGGGATGCCCTCGATGAAGTGCGTGCATAAGTGCTTGGGGGGGTCATGATCTTCAGCAAGCCACCGCAGACATCTAGACGGAGACGTACCAGCTGTTGTGGTGGGGCAGGAGTTTACTGTAGTAGACCAGCCAGGGCCCACCAGCTTAGCATATCTAGAGAACCAGTTCAAGTCCCCGACGAGGATGGTGCGGTTGCTCACTTTCTGGGCCCAGTCAAGAGCCCTCCGAACCCAGCCGCAATCTCCCCGAACAGGCCCATAACCACTCACGACGGCGACGGTCGCAGTTTTTACAGCTACTGCTCGGCGATCGAGATCCTTCTCACGTTGCACTGTCACCTTGCCGATACCTCTGCGCCATAGGACAGCCGCCCCACCAAAGCCTTGAGAACCAGCAGACGACGGTGGGGGAGGAGGTGAACATGCGACTCCCCACCCATAAGTGTTAGCCAGCGAGACCAGCCACTTGGGCCGAAGCTCCCAGTTCTTGATCTCCTGCCAGGCCATACTATCTACCTGCTTGACTTATTTGTGCTTGAATATTGCTGTTGCCCTGGCCCTGGTCAAAGCTGCGACGCTTGCCGAAGCGATCCTACACGGCCCCGAGGATGGAGTAGAAGGCTCATTACCATCACCACCGCCGAGAAGGGAATCATGACTTGAGGTGAGACGTTCATCAGAAACTGATGAATTAGTGAAACTTCCCACAGAAAATGAATTCAAGTAGCGTACAATACTCAGTACTGTGCCGCGCGTGATAGCATCCAGCCGCAGGGCCCCACCAGCACACGAGACGGCAGACCACCCCGTAGAAGCACATGGACCCGTCTGCGTTCTAACACCGTGGCGACGGAGCCCAACTGACGCAGGTTCGAGGAGCACCTGCCGTCGGGACTTGCATTCAGACACCTGCCGTCGGGGAAGAGGCGAGTGCGTTCTAACGCCGCGTGGCGACATGAGCCCAACAAACACAGGCTCGAGGAGCACCTGTGGTCGGGACTTGCGTTCAGACACCTGCCGTCGGGGGAGAGGCGAGTGCGTTCTAACGCCGCGTGGCGACATGAGCCCGACTGACACAGGCTCGAGGAGCACCTGTGGTCGGGACTTGCGTTCAGACACCTCCGATGAGCACGACACCGGCGTGGGGGAAGTAGAACCAGTACCTCTGGGCTTCCCTCCGCACAACTTGGAACGTACGTCAAGCCGGGCGGGTTCCGCTAAGG
>CAUYUJ010015982.1:926501-927634 GCA_963575745.1 Prorocentrum cordatum
ATGCGCTTTTTAATACAGCATCTTAGTCGGGTTCGTTCCAGCTCTGATATGATCCAACTGTAGATGGTTCCAGACCCAGCTGAATCCTACGAAGGCTCGACCCAGCTCGAACACATCCGACGATAGCCAGATCATGCTGTCACTGAATCTTACCTAGGCCCGATCCAGCTAGAAAGTAAAGCCTCATTCAAGCTCGAACCAGCACGAATAGCATTCTACTAAGGCTCGCTCGTCGTCGTCGTCGTCGCTGCCCGAAGGCGCCGGCGCCAGCGCTGGCGCTCGCCAGCGTCAGTTGCCACTGGGGAGGGAGAACGGGGACAGGTGGGGGAAGGTTCGAAGGCCCCCCCTTTGCAATTCAGCCCCCGCCCCCCCCCCAGCCGCCCGTTTCGAACCACGAGCCCCACCCTAGAGGGGAAGAGGGGGGGCCCGGCTCCAAGCCCCCCCCTTGTAATTCAGCCCCCTGGTTCGAGCCCGCCCCCCCCCTTCACAGCGTCCACACAACGACCTCTTGCAGAGATGGATGTGCGTGCGGATAACTAATCTTATACCTATTTATATAGCTAGACACGATGCGTGCATGTATACGTGATCCAACGAGGACTCTCAAACTGTGTGTTTCTAGCAATCTACGTTGTGCAATCTATGTGGTGCAACCCACTCTGCAGAACTTGAAGTCGTCATCTCCACTGCTCGCGCAAACATCGCACCCACCCACCCGCAACTTGGTTTGCAAAACCTCAAAAGACCGACTACGACGACACCGGCGACAACGACTACGACGACACCGACGACGTCTCCGACGACTTCGACGACGACAACGACGCCGACGCCGACGACGACGAAGACGACGACGACGACGCCAACGAAGGCGACGACGAGGGAGGAGGAAGGACGACGACGGCGACAACGACGACAATGACGACAACGACGAGGGAGGAGGGAGGGCGGCGACGACGCGAACGACGAAGAAGGAGGAAGGACGGCGACGCCGACGACGACAACGACGAGGGAGGAGGGAAGACGACGACGACGACAATGACGACGACGACGACGGCGACGAAATAGGAGGGACGACGACGAGACGCCGACGACGGACGACGACGACGACGACGAGGGAGGAGGAGGAAGGACGA